>RCUC01168824.1:0-75535 GCA_003697995.1 Taxidea taxus jeffersonii
ATTTTTTAACTTGCTTTTACTTTCCAGAATGGTTTCAGATTTTGAGCGTTTCCATAGATAGTGTAAGACAGTATTACATTAGAATTAATTAAACAAAAATTAAATGTTGAAATGGATTTTTCTTATAAAAATGCTTATTCAGACCTAGTAATTAGAAATAATAGCTTTGCCATACTTTTACAGTAATAATGGTGTCCAATTAATCATCTATACTCATTACCATTGTTTTCAATGACTAATGGTATTCATTGGAGCCTAAAAATAGAAAAAAGACGTAGAAGAGGGTATCCACCACTCTTCAGAGCTTGCTGAATGCATCGTTCTCCAAGATTCTCCAAGACAGAAAATGGGATGAGATGAGACATGAAGGAGATTTATTTAGGGTAAATCTTTGTGAAAGATAAAGGAAGAGGGAGCAGGACAAAGTAGCGGAAGCCTTCAGACCATGGTATAGGATTGAGCCTGTGAAAGGAAAGCAAGAAAGAAGGGGGATTGGTCAGGAGGAGCTTCAGACAGCAGTGCCCTTCTCAAGAAGACTCCATGAAGCTGAAGAGAAGAGTAAAAAACAAACAAACAAAAAACCCCAAAAAAACCCCACTGTTATAGGAGGCCTGTTATGGGCAGGAATGGAGTCTGACTCCAAAAGTTTTCCTTTGTTTAGTCACTGGTTGGGAGTAGCCCAGAGAAGTGTGGCCAGCAAAATCTGACAGCTGGAAGCTATCAGCTGACTGTGCTCTTCAGTAGATCACTTGATGGCTGATTGGAGCACTTGGTACTCACCACAATAAGTCCCCTTAGATGCGTGTCAGCTTTCATCACAGAATATCAGTAATAAACTAGTAATATACACATCACCAGTGCTGGTCCCTACAGGGATGCATAACTCCAAAGTCACTATAGGTCATTTTTATATCAATATTCCAGTGATAGGAGTTTTCTCAAGTATTTGCAGTTGACCTGTTTTTCAAGATCAATATTTAAAAGTATATATATTTTCTCTCATTCCATAGGTTGCCTTTTTATTTTGTTGTTTCATTTGCTGTGCAGAAGTTTGATGTACTCCCACTTGTTTATTTTTTATTTTATTGCTTTTGCTTTAGGTCTCATATTCAAAAAATCATTGAAATCATGGCCAAGACCTGTGTCAAGGAAGGGGTTAATGTTGATATATATAAGGAATTCATACAACTCAGTAGCAAAAGACCAAATGATCCAATTAAAAAATGGACAGAGTACCTAAATACTGTTTTTTTTTTTCCCCAAAGAAGATATAGCCAATGGGTAAATGAAAAGGTACTCAATAATAAAACTAGTATAAAAATGAGTATTATAAAATATTTGGCTCTCTGCAAACAATTTTTTTTTGGTAAACTTGGACAATTCTCAATATAGAAAATCAAATACTAATTAGATTTGATAAATGAAAGAAAACTGGTAGCTGTTGCTACACTACTCAAATACATTCCTTTATTAAATCAGACAAGCAGAGATCTTTATACATATCCCTTACACTTTCTTGATGGATGGTTGGTTGGTTGGATAGATCAGTTTACATACTAATGGATTGAAATTAAGGTTATGGTAATTTGGAGATAAATAAGAACCTGCCTACCTTTTGAGAACTCACAGTCCAGCAGAGAATAAGGACTAACAGGTCACAGTACAGAGTGATCGCTACCATATAATAAAAGTACAGGAGAATCTGTAAATATATAAAAGAGCCAAGTAACTTAACTTATGGCACCTGGGGAAACTTCTAGGAGAAAGTGACATCTAAAATGAATATTAAAGTGAGGTTCAGTTAGGTGAAGGGGTCAGGTTTATTTTAAGCAGAGGAAACTGCAGGAGTGAGTGACTCAAAGTGAAACTCAATAAGGCAGACTACTTACTCTTGGATGACCTAAAAGCCTGTTAATACTGTTTGAACAGATACCCTGTACATAATTGAATGGCTGCCATAAGAAAACACTGTGACAACAAGTACAGGAATTTTTCTATTCAATTATCTTAAAATTCATAGACTTTGATAAAAATGGCAAACGTGACATTTGTGGAGCTGGAGCCCTCCATAGAACTCCATTTTAACATAACAACACAAAAAAACCTGTTTTTGTTTTTTTTTTTTTTTTTTTTTAAAACTTGTTAAACCAGTTAAAAACCTGGGTTTGCCTCTCAGCTCTATGGCTTAAGTATCTGATCACTTACTGTCTCTGAGCTTCATTCAGTTCCTAATGTGTATCTCACAGTGTTTCTAAGAAAACTGAAAGTTTAAGTGAAATGTCTTATGAGTTCTAAGCTTTATACAAATATAAGTTTTTACTTTTGTTATTTTAGCAAATATCCTTTGTTGCATAATTTCCAGAATATATGACAAGTATGGGATGCTAGAAGTAGAACTGCCATGTTTACAAATTAACAGAGGATGCCATGCAATATTTGGAATATACTTATACTAAAATATCAATCATTTTTTACCTGAAATTCAAATGTAACTAGAAAATTTGTATTTTATATGGAAATCCTAGTTAGAAGGGAAGTAGTAGTGGGGAGAGAGAGATGATAATGCAGTGATAAAGCTGTATAGGAAATGGACAGTGATAACTACATTACTTGATGTACTTTTTACTTTCCCTTGAAAATTAGTACATATTCACTTAGTAAAATTAGGAAAATAATTATAAGCGGAAAGGAAACAAACAATTGTCTAAATTATTAAGCATCAGGTAATCCTTATTAGTATTTTTTTAATATTTTATTTATTTATTTGAGAGACAGAGATCACAAGTAGGCAGAGAGGCAGACTGAAAGAGAGAGGGGGAAGCAGGCTCCCTGCTGAGCAGACAGCCCAATGTGGGACTCCATCCCAGGACCCAGAGACCATGACCTGAGCCGAAGGCTGAAGCTTAACACACTGAGCCACCCAGGCGCCCCTTTATTAGTATTTTTATGTATTTACTAATTAGCCATAGGTATAAATCTCTATATAAATTTAGCATAACAAATGGAATCATACATACTTTTATATAAATTTTTTTAACTCAGTGATATATCATAAGTGTCTCTCTATGTTAACAAATCCGTCATGTATTTTACATCATGTATTTTGTAGCCTGTAGTTCATTCCATTACATAGAACAATTGATTTAAAACAATTCACCAAAGTTGGATATTTAGTTTGATAAAACCTCTATACTATCACAGAATCAGCAACGCAGAATGTATTTATAGAAAAATCTTTACATTCTTAAATTTTTATTATTCCCTTAGTATAGATTCTTTGAAGTAAGACTACCTGGTTAATGGAATATTTATTTGGCTAACTTTTGACATAAATGATACTCTTTAAAAAAATATTGGACATTTATGTTTTTTGGGAATAGTACATGGACTTATTTCTCCATTTCCTGGTAAATACTGTATTATGATACCTTGGACGATTTCCTAAAGAAGAATGGTGTTTTGTTGTTGTCATATACATAGTTTGATTACTAATCAAGTTTTTTGTATTTTAGCTATTTGTATTAATTCTATAATTATCTGTTGTGACAGTAAATTGGCTTATCCAACATTACCTCATTTCTCTCTTTTAGTTTGCCCTCCTTAAGATACAGCCTGACGAACAATATCTATTTCCTAAATAGACCAGCAGGAGCCCATGTAGCACCTCTGTCAAATACAGTCATGTGTTTAGGTTTTGCTTGTTTGTTTCTTATTTGTTTCCCCTGCTGCAAAAGTATTTGGGAGTTGTATTGTCAGATCCCTGGCTTCCTGGGTGTCTGATAGTAGTGGCAGGTGGTGCTAAGAACATTATTTCTGTTGGAGTAGTCTCTTGCTGTGACTGGGCATTACTCGTGGTGGTATCACTTCTGGTTAAATAGTATGGGAATTTGGTTTCTTTTCCTTCTGGAAATTCTGGAAATTTACTAATACTTTAATAAATCCATTTTCATGTATTCTAGCTAGAGTAGGCTCTGTTTTAAACTAAAAACTCTGTACACTTTTTTATGCCCATTAACTTTTTTCTCTCGATATTTGTATTTTAGTATTAATTTGCAATAGCATTTTACATATTAAGAGTTGCAGTTTTCCCCATCATACATAATGAACGTTTTCTTAGTTTCCTATTTACTTTTCTTTCCCCCTGAGTGTACAAGCATGTGCTTGAGTGTGTCTGCAAGCTAGGGGTGGGTGGGGCAGAAGGAGAGGCAGAGAGAGAATCTTAAGCAGGCTCCATGCCCAGTGTGGAGCCTGACAGGGGTGGGGTTGGGGGGCATGATTCCACAACCCTGAGATCATGACCTGAGCTGAAATCAAGAGTCCTATGCTTAACCAACTCAGCAACACAGGCGTCCCAGTTTCCTGTTTAATTTTTAAATGAATCTGACAGTTCGCTAATTTCAAACTACAGTAGAAATCTTAGTCCCTTTACCTAATATATATGAACATATGTATCTAAAGTATCATATAAGTACAGTATTTTAGAATAGTTCATGGGAGAAGAATATTTGGAAATTAGTTCAGGTAATAGTAACATTTTATATGCTTCCTAATTTAGATTCCAGGTTTCTGATCTTCTTTTCTGTACCCTGTATTCCAGTAAATCTTTGCCTCTAAGCTGAAGTAATAGACAAGGTTATCAGTTGGAGTAAGGCTTAGTTGTCTTAGTTCCTTAGTTGCACTAGGAAAGAGAAGTGAAATCCACACTTTTCTTCCCAGCGAAATTTTGGTGGGAAGTAGGGAGGTGAGAAAGGACAAGATAGGCATAGGATGAAGCTTACATGTCTCAGAGAAAGTAAGGTGTTGGATACTTGAAGAAGCAGACCCAACACACTTTTTAAAATTTATTTTTTTTTTATGTTTTAAGTAAGCTGTATGGGGCTTGAACTCATGACCCTGAGGTCAGGAGTCTCATGCTCCACAAATTGAGCCAGCCAGGCACCCCTACAGAAAACACTTTTAAACTCATTGATAATACTGAGACTCAGTGCTCCTTTAATTCTCTTGCTCCAATTTGGGATATACCCCCTTGAAGTAACCTTACAGGCACAGAAGCTGTGCACTGCATTAATTATTAAAATTGTTAATTCTTAACACTCTTCAGCTGAGCATCTCCTGGACTCTGATGACACTTTTCCTAACCCTTCCAATCCAACTTTATCTCAGGTCTTGGCTTTCTTAAGTTTACTGTTCCTAGAGACTTTAGGAACTCACTTGGCACTGAGAGACTTAGAAGTTCTTTCATTCCCCCACAGAAAAGACTGTGAAGTAAGTCAGTTGTTTGAATGAATGAATCAGCTTTCCATTTTAGCTTCTGTGGTAGGAAAAAAAAAATGGTGGCTCACAGGAAAAACTCCCTCAGATGAGGCACAGATTCATAGATACCTATATGACAGCAAGAACTGAAGTGCATGGTCTACCTCAGTTGCAATTTGCTTTTATCAGAGTAGCACTAAAAAATAGTTTTATTTGGCATCTTTGTTATACCAAATCTTCCCACCCATGAGTATGGTTTATACCTCTGTATATTTAGATGTATATGGATTTCTTATCTGTTTCTGGTCCATAGTATTCTGGTCCAGAAGTATTTATCACTTACCATTTTTCTTACCAAGGACACTTTTTAATGTTTCTATATATTTCTTTATATATTTATGTATTATATACATAGCATATATGGATTATGTTATATAGAATCACTGTATATTTGCATATATACATTTACATTAGATAGATATGTAAATGAATGCATATGTAAATTGTGTGTATATATAAAATAATTATACTAAGTGAAGCAGTTTGAATTACTTCACCATATTGGCCATAATCCCAGTGAATTCATTCTTGATAATTATTATTTGAACTGATTCTTTAAAATACCTAATTTTATAACCAAAATACTGCTTCAGAGTATTTTAAAGAGTAATTATTTGGATATATTATATGAAATTTTAAAAATTCATGAAATATCTGTTGCATAGAATTATAACTTTAGAGACTTAAGATAATAACAAAAGAAGAAAATATCAATAAAAATGTAGAAAATACTTTTTATAAAACAGAGTAGATATTTTAAATAGAAGCAGATAATATGGTATTATAATTTTGATAGTTTTTCTGGGGGTCATTTGTTTTATATACAAGACATGTTACTTACTCTTGTTAAATAATGTTTTAGATTCTGAAAAACAAAATTAACTAGTATTTATCACATATTTGTCTCAAGATCCAACCTAAAAAAAGTTCATACTTTGTTACAAAATGTATGTTAACTTTATGAATACAGTTGTATTATTTTTGCTTTGAGAACTGGTTAAACATTTTATTTCTCCTTCTTTATCCTAAAATGACCATTTCTTGAAAGAAAGCAAATATTTTTTAGTGTTTTATTCAACTGCTGATAAGAACACAATGATACTGCATTAAATGAGACTGCATATGCATGATTTTTAAAAATTTATCAACTTCTACTTGAACTAGTAGTCATAACTAGTACACTCCACATTCAGTGCTGTTTTCATTTGTTTAATTTCTGCTTATTCTTTGTTATTTAATTCTGCGAGTTTCTTTTTCGTTAGGTTAATTTGGTTATTTTTCCTGCTAAGATTATATTGCTCTAAACAAAGGGAGTGGCTGGAGTAAATCTTGGTTCTTCTCCTGACAGCTCATTTTTAGACACACTGCTCTCTCTGAAGTTGTTGATCTGGCTGTCCTAATTGCACACTGCCGAAGAACTGCTGGAACATATATTTGATCCATTGTATTATGCTGCATAGTTATCAATTGCCTGTCCATTTTGGCTCTGCACTTATTTTCATGGAAATTCTTTCTTGGCTATTCTTAGATATTCTCTATTTCCTTCTACTTCTACCCATCCATACCCTTTATGCATCTGAGGGGTTTAATGAATTAAACTCCAACATACACATTAGCTGCTGAAAATACTACACTAACAGTCACAATCAAAACCATTCCTATAAACCTGTAGTAGGAAATGCTGATTGCAGGGTACTTAATGGAAGTGTCCTACTTTCTGGAGTCATTTGTTTTGATGAGAGCCTGAGTGTAAATTCTGTACAAACACAGACTGCTATTATGCAGTTAATTATGTACAAAGTAAACATGTACAACTGTAAACAGCAAAATGCACCTAATAATGGATAGCTCCAGATTTATGGTATGCATGTCCAATCTGTAAAGGCTTCTATTCATGAATCTAAAATGAATGGAACATTACCTAAATGATCCAAAATGAAGGATGTAATACATTGCTCTACCCTTATTGCTACTTATTTCTTGTCAGCAGATTTTTCATTTTGCCTTAATTTATTGTACATAAACACTATGCAAATATTTGGGTCATATTTAAAAACATATGGCTTGTGATTATGATTACTGGTTAGGCATTTTATTACAAATTACTTGCTAAGCAAATCACTTTCTTAATTATACAGGTCAACATATAATCACCATGCCCACATGACTTGTTATACAAAGCTCCACTAAGTAAACATGCTGTGCATAATTTAGAGAATATGTTTATATATTGTCCCCAACATATGTGTTAGGGTTGCCTCCTGATTACTTCCATCAGTGCAAATGGAATTTTTTATAAGGAACATTTTAAATTTTGTATTTTCTGCTACTATAGGGATTGTTTTGAAAATTGATACCAAATAAAATAAAATTTGATAGTTTTGTATCTATCCCCCAAATGAAAATGATAATTTAAAAGCTACTAACTAAATTCAAATAAGATTATATTTTATTAATTTATATAACCATTTGTTTTGATCCTTCTTTGTTTCAAAAAGTTAATATGACTTACAAAAATGCCAAAATTTGACAACTTAAGGAATAGCTAAATATCTGGGCATTAAGAGAAAGAAATTGGAGGAAATAAAATGTAGCAGGATTACAATTAATTCACAGGATACATGCTGATAGACTTTTGAGAGTTGGACACATACTTGACCTCAAGTGTTTTATTAGTTAAAACAGACACAGAAAAACCAATGGTTAATAATATACTGTCAGACCAATCCATTGCTTCAGAGAAGCACACTGATTTTTGGTTCTAAAACTACAGAAGTGTATCCTGTGCATCCTTTTAGTGAAAAGAGATCCCAGATATGTCAGTGTAGATTCATGATTTGTAACAAATGTACCATCATGGTGTGGCATGTTGAAAGTGGGAAGGTTATGTGTGTGGTAGGGAGGACAAAGGGTGAAAGGGAATTCTCTGCTTTCCATTCCATTTTGCTATGAACCTAAAACTGTTCTAAAAAGTTTATTAATTTAAAAACATCCCAGACAATATTCTTATTATTAATTCTCATGACAGGTTGTAGGCTGTCCACATTCAAACCTTCCAGTATAAAAGGACAGCATAATTCCAAGTACAACTGACAAAAAACTACCTCCTGGGGGTAATGGGGAAGATGATGGGTATATAGGTCAAAAAAATGCAGTTTTGATGTGTGGCATTAAACAGTGCCTCCTTTAAGGTATTTCTGTAAATCAATGTGCATCACAGATTCGAAATTGATAACATATATCCCAGACTCTTATGAAACATTTATGTGGGTCTTAACTCATTAAGTCACCAATATATAATAAAATGGTTTCACAGTAGAAAATTGGTTTGAGAATTTCTTCTCTAAAAGTAACCTAGAAGTAAACCATGCACTGATAGAAGAGATAACAAAAATAAATAAAATAGTTGGCAATGGTGGGGCAGGGGTCCTTTTGGATGGAAAACAGATTGCTTTACTTGTCTTACATACATTCTTTTGCACCAAGGCATTTGAAATTGCATTAAACCAAGGGCTAGGTGTCTGATTTACTTTGAGAAAAATGTTCAAGTGCTTGACCATTTTAGCTAACCGTGTCTTGGAACAAATTCTGTATGCTGCAGCAAAAATCACTTTATTTCTTTTTAAAAATTTACATGATCATTTCACAAGGAGAAAAAACAGGTAACAGCAGATCCAAGTTCTTGTTTAAATTGCTATTGTTATTTTTTTTACTTTTGGTTGTGGAACTGGAATAGATGGAATGCCAATGCTGAAAGGTCAAAATATGAAATCAATTACCATATTTGTGCAGTTCCAAGTTCTATGCAAAGCATATGGCTTTTTTCCGTCTTGTTTGGATAATTACTCCTTTGCCATTTCTCATTGCTATTATTTTCAGCGTTCTCTTCATACAGTTTTTTTTTTTTTTTGTGGGGTGTAGGGGGACATGATATTATTATGTACTTTTAAAATATTCTTCTGGCTTGATTGTACTACATATCTGTTTAATTTAAAAATCAATAACTTTTTAAAAAGTAAGATCAGAGAAAGTGAAAAACATAAGAAATGTTTCAGAGCCTCAGTACAAAGATGACTATATAGTCTATTTGCTATATTCGATTTTTTAAAAAAGAATTTCATTATTGATTAGAATTATGGCATTTGGGGTATAGAACAAAAGGAAAAAGGCAATTAGTAACAACTAAAATTACAACCCTTTAAAGAGAAAATTCAAGTTAAGTTTGTGTCAAGATTCTCTTCAAAATTTAAGTGTGTGTTTAAGTCAAATGCCTCATTTTATACAAAAACAAACATTTCGAGGGGGAGTAGTCAAGACGGTGGAGGAGTAGCAGGCTGAGACAACATCAGGTATCAGGAGATCCCTAGATAGTTTATCAAGCCAGGGAGGCCAGGGAGACGGGAGTGATTAAGCGCTTTTCTCTGGAGTTCTTGGATACTCCAGGCTGGAGATTGGGAGGCTGCCATTTTCCTTCCCTCCTCCAGAATTCTACCGAAAGCGTTTAGGGAACAAAAGCTCCCTAAAGCAAACCTGAGCAGATTATTTAGCCCAGCCCCTGGCAAGGGCGGTGCAATTCCGCCTCAGGCAAAGACACTTGAGAATCACTAAAACAGTCTTCTCCCCCAGAAGATCAGCAAGAAATCCAGCCAGGACCAAGTTCACTTATCAAGGAGAACAGCAGAATTCCAGAGGAGGGGAGAGCAAAGCATGGAATTCATAGCTTTCTCCTCATGATTCTTTAGTCTTGCAAAGTTAATTAATTTTTTATTTTTTTCTTATTCTAATTTTTAAAAAAATTTTTACTCTTTCCACTTTTAATGTTTTTTAACTAGTTTACTTAACAATTCCTTTCATTAAAAAATTTTTTTGAAACTTCATTATTATAATCATATTTTATCCTTCATTGTATCTAACTTTATTTTTTGTATACACATAGGGTTTTTGCTTCTAAAAAAATTTAGGGTACAACTTCTTCTAATAGATCAAAATATATCCTAAAAGCACAGGTCTTTGTTCTAGTCTCCAACCTGAGCAAATTCTACTTTCTTTTTCCTTCTTTTCCCAACCAACTTATAACTCCTTTTTTAGAACTTAAAAAAAAAATTATCTTTATAATCATATTCCATCCCTTCATTGTGTTTACCCTTATTTTGTGTGTGTGTATATTGTTTATTTAAAATTTTGGGAGGTAGTTTCTTCTAAGAGACAAAATACTCTGAAAATTAAGTAGGTGGATCTGTTCTATTCACCAGTCTAATATACATATTTTCTTCTTCTTTCCCTTTTTTTCTTTTTCTTTAAAAAAATTTTTTTTTCTGAACTTCTTTTTACCACCTTCCTTCCCCCCACAATTTGGGGTCTCTTCTGATTTGGTTAATGCACATTTTCCTGGGGTCTTTGCCACCCTTTTAGTATTTTATTTGCTCCTTTATATTTCTTATCTGGACAAAATGACAAGGCAGAAAAACTCACCATAAAAAAAAGAACAAGAGACAGTAATGAAGGCTAGGGACCTAATCAATATGGACATTGGTAATATGACAGATCTAGAGTTCAGAATGACGATTCTCAAGGTGCTAGCTGGGCTCAAAAAGGCATGGAAGTTATTAGAGAAACTCTGTCCAGATAAATAAAAACCCTTTCTGGAGAAATGAACTAACATCTAACCAAACTGAAATAAAAAAAGCTATTAATGAGGTGCAACCAAAAATGGAGGTTCTTACTGCTAGGATAAAAGGTAGAAGGGAGAATTAGTGATATAGAAGACCAAATGACAGAGAATAAAGAAGCTGAGCAAAAGAGAGACAAACAACTACTGGACCATGAAGGGAGAATTCGAGAGATAAGTGATACCATAAGATGAAACAACATTAGAATAATTGGGATTCCAGAAGAAGAAGAAAGAGAAAGGGGAGCAGAAGGTATACTGGAGAGAATTATTGTTGAGAATTTCCCTAATATGGCAAAGGGAACAATCATTAAAATCCAGGAGATGAAAAGAATCCCCCTCAAAATCAATAAGAATAGATCTACACCCTGTCACCTAATAGTAAAATTTACAAGTTTTAGCAAGAAAGAGAAAATCCTGAAAGCAGCCCAGGACAAAAAGTCTGTAACATTCAATGGTAAAAATATTAGATTAGCAGTGGACTTATCCACAGAGACCTGGCAGGCCAGAAAGAACTGGCATGATATATTCAGAGTACTAAACAAGAAAAACAAATAGCCAAGAATATTATATCCAGCTAGGCTGTCATTGAAAAGAGAAGGAGAGATAAAAAGCTTCCAGGACAAACAAAAACTGAAAGAATTTGCAAACACCAAACCAGCTCTACAGGAAGTTTTGAAATGGGTCCTCTAAGCAAAGAGAGAGCCTAAAAGTAGTAGACTAGAAAGGAACAGAGACAATATACAGTAATAGTCACCTTACAGGCAATACAATGGCACTAAATTCGTATCTCTCAATAGTTATCCTGAAGGTAAAAGGGCTAAATGCCCCAATCAAAAGACACAGGGTATTAGAATGGGTAAAAAAAATAAAACCCATCAATATGATGTCTACAAGAAACTTATTTTAGACCCAAGACACCTCCAGATTTAATATGAGGGTGGTGGAAAACAATTTACCAAGTTAATGGACATCAAAGAAAGCTGGGATGGCAATCCTTAGATCAATTAGATTTTAAGGCAAATACTATAATAAGGGATGAGGAAGAACACAATATCATACTCAAAGGATCTGTCCTAGAAGAGGAACTAAAAATTTTAAGTATCTGTGCCCTAACGTGGGAGCAGCGAACTACTTAAACCAATTAATAACAAAATCAAAGAAACACATTGACAAGAATACAATAATAGTAGGGGAATTTAACACTCCCCTCACTGAAATGGACAGATCATCCAAGCAAAAGATCAACAAGGAAATAAAGGCCTTAAATGACTCACTGGACAAGATGGACATCACAGATATATTCAGTACATTTCATCCCAAAGCAACAGAAAACACATTCTTCTCTAGTGCACGTGGAATATTCTCCATATAGATCACATCCTGGGTCACAAATCAGGTCTCGACTATTATCAAAAGATTAGGATCATTCCCTGCACATGTTCAGACCAGAATGCTGTGAAGCTAGAACTCAATCACAAGAGGAAATTTGGAAAGAACCCAAATACATGGAGACTAAAGAGCATCCTTCTAAAGAATGAATGGGTCAACCAGGAAATTAAAGAAGAATTGAAAAAATTCATGGAAACAAATAATAACGAAACCCCAATGATTCAAAATTTGTGGGACACAGCAAAGGCAATCGTGAGAGGAAAATATATAGCGATACAAGCCTTTCTGAGAAATAAGAAAGGTCTCAAATACACAACCTAACCCTACACCTAAAGGAGCTGGAGAAAGAACAACAAAGAAAGCCTAAACCCAGCAGTAGAAGAGAAATCATAAAGATCAGAGCAGATCAATGATATAGAAATCAAAAAAACAAAAAACAATAGAACAAATCAACGAAACTAAGAGCTGGTTCTTTGAGAGAATTAATAAGATTGATAAACTCCTGGCCAGACTTATCCAAAAGAAAAGAGAAAGGACCCAAATAAATAAAATCATGAATGAAAGAGGAGAGATCACAACCAACACCAAAGAAATACAAACAATTATAAGAACATATTATGAGCAAGTATATGCCAGCAAATTTGACAATCTGGAAGAAATGGATAGAGACATATAAACTATCACAACTGAACCAGGAAGAAAGAGAAAACCTGAACAGACCCATAACCAGTAAGGAGATTGAAGCAGTCATCAAAAATCTTCCAAAAAACAAGAGCCCAGTGCCAGATGGCTTCCCAGGGGAATTCTACCAAACATTTAAAGAAGAATTAATTCCTATTCTGAAATTGTTCCAAAAAATAGAAATGGAAGGAAAACTTCCAAACTCATTTTATAAGGTTAGCATTACCTTTATCCCAAGCCCAGACAAAGGTCCCATCAAAAAAGAGAATTGCGGACCAATATCCTTGATGAACACAGATGCAAAAATTCTCACCAAAATACTAGCCATTAGGATCAAACAGTACATTAAAAGGATTATTCACCGTGACAAAGTTGGATTTATCCCGGGACTGCAGGTTGGTTCAACATCCGCACATCAATCAATGTGATACAATATACTAATAAAAGAACAAGAACCATAAGATACTCTCAATAGATGCTGAAAAAGCATTTGACAAGTACAGCATCCTTTCCTGATCAAAAGTCTTAAAAGTGTAGGGATAGAGGGTACATACCTCAGTATCATCAAAGCCATCTATGAAAAACTGACAGCAAATATTCTCAATGGAGAAAAACTGAGAGCTTTTCTGCTAAGGTCAGGAACATGGCAAGGATGTTCATTATCACCACTGCTATTCAACATAGTACTAGAAGTCCTAGCCTCCGTGATCAGACAACAAAAAGAAATAAAAGACATCCGAATCAGCAAAGAAGAAGTCAAACTCTCACTCTTTGCAGATGATATGATACTTTATGTGGAAAACCCAAAAGACTCTACTCCAAAACTGCTATAACTCATACAGGAATTCAGTAAAGTGTCAGGATATAAAATCAATGCACAGAAATCAGTTGCATTTCCATACACCAACAGCAAGACAGAAGAAAGAGAAATTAAGGAATCGATCCCATTTAGAATTGCACCCAAAACCATAAGATACCTAGAAGTAAACCTAACTAAAGAGGCAAAGAATCTGTACTCAGAAAACTATAAAGTACTCATGAAAGACATTGAGGAAGACACAAAGAAATAGAAAAATGTTCCATGCTTCTGGATTGGAAGAACAAATATTGTGGAAATATCTGTGCTGCCTAAAGCAATCTACACATTTAATGCAATCCCTATCAAAATACCATCAATTTTTTTTCAAAGAAATGGAACACATAATCCTAAAATTTATATGGAACTAGAAAAGACTCCAAATAGCCAGAGGAATGTTGAAAAAGAAAATCAAAGTTGGTGGCATCACAGTTCCAGACTTTAAGCTCTATTACAAAGCTGTCATCATCAAGACAGTATGGTACTGGCACAAAACAGACACAGAGATCAATGGAGCAGAATAGAGAGCCCAGAAATAGACCCTCAACTCTATGGTCAGTTAATCTTTGACAAAGCAGGAAAGAATGTCCAATGGAAGAAAGACAGTATCTTCAACAAATGGTGTTGAGAAAATTGGACAGCCACATGCAGAAAAATGAAACTGGACCATTTCCTTATAGCACACACAAAACTAGACTCAAAATGGATGAAAGACCTCAATGTAAGACAGAAATACATTGAAATCCTTCAGGAGAACACAGGAAGCACCTCTTCAACCTCAGCTGCAGCAAATTCTTCCTAGAAACATCACCAAAGGAAAGGGAAGCAAGGGCAAAAATGAACTATTGGGACTTCATCAAGTTAAGATGCTTTTGCACAGCAAAGGAAACAGTCTTCAAACCAAAGGCAACTTATAGAATGGGAGAAGGTATTTGCAAATGACATATCAGATAAAGGACTAGTATCCAAAATCTATAAAGGACTTATCAAACTCAACACCCAAAGAACAAATAATCCAATCAAGAAAGGGCAGAGGACATGGACAGACATTTCTGCAAAGAAGACATCCAGATGGCCAACAGACACATGAAAAAGTGCTCCACATCACTGGGCATCAGGGAAATACAAGTCGAAACCACAATGAGATACCACCTCATACCAGTTAGAATAACTAAAATTAACAAGTCAGGAAATGAATGATGCTGGTGAGAATGCAGAGAAAGGGGACCTTCCTACACTGTTGGTGGGAATGCAAGCTGGTGCAACCACTCTGGGAAACAGCATGGAGGTTCCTCAAAAAGTTGAAAATAGAGCTACCCTATGACCTAGCAATCGCACTACTGGGTATTTACCCTAAAGATACAAATGTAGTGATTGGCAGGGGCACGTGCACCCGGATGTTTATAGCAGCAATGTCCACAATAGCCAAACTATGGAAAGAACCTAGATGTCCATCAACAGATGAATGGATAAAGAAGATGTGGCATATATATACGATGGAATACTATGGAGCCATCAAAACATATGAAATCTTGCCATTTGTGAGGACATGGATGGAACTATAGGATATTATGCTTAGCAAAATAAGTCAATCAGAGGAAGACAATTATCATATGATCTCCCTGATATGAGGAAGTTGAGAGGCAACATGTGGGGTTTGGGGGTAGGAAAAGAATAAATGAAACAAGATGGGATTGGAAGGGAGAGGAACTGTAAGAGATTCTTAATCTTACAAAACAAACTGAGGGTTGCCGGAGGGAAGGAGGGTAGGGAGAGGGTAGATGGGTTATGGACATTGGGGAAGGTATGTGCTATCGTGAGTGCTGTGAAGTGTGTAAACCTGGTGATTCACAAACCTGTACCCCTGGGGCTAATAATACAATATATGTTAATAAAATTTGTTTAAAAATCAAAAAAACCCTAAAACAAACATTTGTTCACTTTAAATTTTCTGTAGTGATTGTGTTTGGAAAGTGTTAAGCTAAATTTCACCATAAATATTACTTAGCAATTAATATTGCAGTGGCTAAAATGCATTTTACCTGTGTTTCTTTTCTGTATGCTTCATCATGTTGGTCAGTTGTAGTACAGGATTTCATATTTCTTAGTTGTCCTCTTAATTGTGTGAAGCTTTTTTCCAGGATTTTAATAATTTTTTTTTAAAGATTTTTATTTGTGAGAGAGAAAGTATGTACATGAGCAGCAGGAAGAGGGAGGGGGAGAAGCAGGTTCCCTGCAATGAGCCCAGTGTGGGACTTGATCCTAGGACCCTGGCATCAGGACTTGAACTGAAGTCAGTACTTAACTGATTGGCCCATTCTGTTTTTAGGATTTTAAAAACTTTAGTTTATCTATTAGCAGTGTAACTTATGCACACACATACGATTGACTTTTTCCTTTTTGTGATCATCCTATCCTTTGGACTAGTTTTTAAACAGTTATTTGAAGATTTATAAAATATTTCTGACCGTTTGTTTTAAAATGTAACAAATTATACTTCTGTGAACAATGTGTGCAAGTATATTTTCCTGCATTACCTCAAAATTTTCATTTTTAAAATGCTTCCAGGGTGGTAATCAGTTATCAGTCATTTGCAATTTAACACCTTTCATTTCCTATTATTAAACATGATTTTATAACTGTTGGTCATCTGAACTTGCTCTTCTGTGAATTGCTGAGTCACTTATTTTATAGTTTTTCTCATGTACAGCAGGCCATTTTCTTACCAATTTGTACAAAGTACATTGTGTCTTTGAAGAAATTAATCATCTCTGTACCTTGTATTATATTTCAAACATATTGTTTATTTTGTAATATTTGCTTATTGGCTTTGTTTTAAACCTTATTTTTAATATAAAACATTTTTCATTTTAGCTAATTGACTGAAAAGGCACATCGTTTCTTTTATAACATTAAGATTTTGTGGTATCTTCGTTAAGAAGGACATCCTTTCCCCTGGAGTGTACAGGTAGTGTTTTAATATACCTTGCAAAGCCTAGGGTCGTCTTGGCAATAAACAGTTGACCTGTAACCAGACATTTATTTCTCTGTCTTTTACATTTTATCATATATCTGTTACTTGAATAATAATAAGCTAGTAATTAAAACAGACTTTCAGTTTCTAAGGAAGGAAGGAATAAAAGGAGAACAGGGAGAAATGGAGAGAAAATAGAGAACTTTAGACTATAAAATTAATGTTTTTAAATCAAAACATATGTATCTATTACATCTAGATTATTTTGAGAAACAAGTCGTGTTAACTGTCATCAGCAGACCCATCAAGTGAAATTCAACACATTTCATAAAATTTTACTTTATCAATCAAAATTTCTAAACCAGCTGGTAATAATTTTACTTGAGAATGGAATTTCAGTGTGTATTTCAGTGCATACAGTAATGATGAAAGAAAATTTAAAAGTGTATTAAATTTCATAAACTCTTTTAATAGCATCCTCCTGAAGATTTCATGGATTATACAAGATGGCAGCAGCTTGACGTGAAGCAGATTCTGAGACCATGATGTCTACCTGCAGGTTAGTTCACATACTGAATTGCAGTGTATATGTCAGAGATGAATCTTATAATCATAGCTCTTTGCAGCTTTAATTGAACAGTCATACACTTAATTTATGATAAGAAGACCTTGTCTTTTATTTTAGCTTTAATACCAAAAGAGTTTGAAAGTTTAAATTGTTCATTTTGTTTTACCTTTGAAGCTGTTCAGATTTTACTCAGTGGTATTCTTTCCTTTCCATCATAAGAATATGATGAGGAAAGTGGACATCCAATTAACCACTCACCTGACACCACACTTCCTCTTCAGAATATCTTAGCTTTGAGATACACTGAAGCTTGACTCTCTCATGACATTTCACTATCAAACATTCAGGTGGATTGCATTAAGGACATTAATTTCCCTGCCAGTCTTTCAAAGCAGTGCTTCAGAAATGTCTAGTAATACAGCAAATGTTGTAAGAAGACCTGAACTCATTGTTAAAACACATAAATGTTGTGATTCAGTCTGCTATACTTTCACAAACTGCAGCCCTATATAGTAGTGACATTTATGCATGATTCTCTTTGTAAAGTTATCACATTATGCTATATTAAAAAGAAAGGTAAAGAAAATATGTAATGCAGTTAAATTAAAAAAATATTTTAGGGAGAGTGCGTGCATGCGAGTGGGAGGAGGGGGAGAAAGGGATGGAAAGGGAGAGAGTTTCAACCAGACTCCATGCTGAGCATGGAATAGACATGGGGCTTGATCTCATGACCTTGGGATCTTGAGCTGAAATCAGGAGTTGGGTGATTGACTGAGTCACCCAGAAACCCCTGTAATGCAGTTAAAAGTTACAAAAAGCAAATTGTGTTTTCAGATTTCACCAAATGAAATACTTTATGTAAAATAAGTGTAATCCTTGGTGTTTTGTTTATAAAAAAAAATAAGCATAGACGTTTTACAAATTTGCTCATCATTCCACAGAAGCCATGCATTGTCTATCCTTATTATTTCAACTTTACTAATAGCCATAAAAATTTTGCAACTTTAATCTTATTTGTTCAAATATGCTGTCTGTTTCTGAAGGCATACCTTGTGATTTTTATGTCTCTTGTGTCTCCCATGAGTTGTGTACAACTGTATATATAGCAGAGAGTCAAAAACACTTACTGATTTTTTGTTCAGCAATTTAGAAATTTAGATTGACTAGCCTCTAGGTGACATAAATATTAGTGAAATGAATTAATACCTACCCTCAAAGAACATATATATAATAAGGAGGATATGACAGAAGCGTACAACACATCCACACACACTCATATTCACATATCTACCAAATAGAATTTAGAAGAAACCATCCACAAAGACCTAAAAAAAAAAAAATGTTGAGCGTTTAGAAAAGAGCTTAGAAACCAATTGAATAACATCAAGAAAAGTTCTATGAAGTGTAATTTAACATGGCTTATGAAAGTGTTTTACAAATGGTTGGAAGAAGAGGCTATTCTATATAGAGAAAACACACATCCAACAGTTTAAAAGTGTAAGTTATTTTCTTGGGAGAAATAAAGTAATCCATTTTCTTAAAACATAAGGAATATTCCCAGGTATAGATTATAGTATCTAAGGACTCATTACAAAGCCATAACCATTGGTAAGCAGAGGAATGTATGCTTAAAAGTTGTTTTTAAGTAGGTAGTTGGAGTGACAAAGCAAGAACCGTAAAAGCAAAAAAAAATATATTTGCAGCAAAATTGCAAGACTGAGAAAACCTCAAAACCCAATATTGTCAATATTTCGAGAGGCAACAGATCTGGACTGCGGTCAGGGGGTAGGAGGATGGGTGGAATCATATTAAAAGATCTTAGAAATCTCCAGGAATTAGTCAATATCTTAAGGAAGAACTACTAGAGGAATTCTAATACTTTACCTGTTGTGAACAAGGAAGAATGTACAGGACTTGAATGCCTGCTGAACAGAGAGATTATATGGGAAGATCAGAGTGACTCAGAAATGGAAGCTCAGAAAGTAAAAGCAAAATGTCTATTCTAATTATCAAGTAAATCATACTAAAGTCCACACTGTGTCCCATGCCAGTCAGTAGCTTGTGAAGAAGCTTAAAAGTCAGAGATCTTATTAAAAATTTTCCTGAGCCAAGTTAGTTTAGGAAAGAGAGAGAAGTGATGTTTTTTATCTCTAGTTCTCTACAAGAGAGTTGATGAGTAGGAAAGTCTGAAAAGTTATCCTGGCCCACTCATCCCATCTGAAGGATTTTTTAAATATAGATTAGCAAAATTCATTAAAAAGATGTTACCACAAAGTAGAAACATTCCAACATGAATTAAGAAAAAAACAAACAAAAGAAGCAGTTCTACGAAAGACCAGAAAACATGTATAAAAAAATTCTGAGATAAAATGGCCAAATTGTAGGATGATAAACAGAAACATGCAGAGCTCAAGAAACAAGTAGAAGAGAAACATTTCATTTTCTCATTTGAAAAATCATTTGAGAAATAAAGACTAAATTACAAGGAGCACAAAGGAGAATAGATCTTACACAATACCAGTTACAGACAAGGATAGAATTGAAAACATTTAGTAAAGAAGTTATTTAAAGAAGTTAAGAAATCAGAAGATAGGTATAGAAGACAGTCAAAAGGGATTTAACATATGCACAGATCCAGTGTAGAAAGTAGATTAATAAGGTATAACATTAAAATGTTTGCACTGAATTAAAATACATATTATTTTAAATGGCATTATATTTAGATTGATCATTTCAATTTTACCTTTAACCAATAACATGAAATCATTTGATCAGTGTCCATTGTGATTTTACATATCTATCCTGTTCACATTCATTTCTCAAAATTGTACCCACATCGGATGCTTAAATGCTTAGTCAAATACTAGATTTCTCAGTAATTCAAGCATCCCTAATAATTGTAAGCCAAACAAGATGTGATCATTTGCTGGACATTAAGGAGTTTATGTGATGTAATGAGCACTGGATATTATATAAGACTGATGAATCATCGACTTCTACCTCTGAAACCAATAATACATTATATGTTAATTAATTGAATTAAAAAGTGTATATATATATTTAAAAAAGATATGGTCATTTGCTTGTTTGAATTTCAGAGAACTTTGAGTTTTTTGACAGTCATGATTGAATTTGCCTTATATTTTAATTTTATTTCATTTTTATTTTTGTTATTCATGTGTTTTATCAACGTGTACTTTATATGATTTTCAGAAGTGACAGGGTAATAGGTAGCGTATACTTTTAAAAAATATTCAATACTTGGGGGGCAGCTGGTGGCTCAGTTGTTAAGTGTCTGCCTTCAGCTCAGGTCATGATAGGCTTCCTGCTCAGCGGGAAGCCTGCTTCTCCCTCTCCCACTCCCCCTGCTTGTTCCCTCTCTCGCTGTGTCTCTCTCTGTCAAATAAATAAATAAAATCTTTAAAAAAATAAAAAAAATAAAAATATTCAATACGTGGAATGTGCTGCTGAACATTGTAGGTGGCCAGTAGATGTTTGCTGATTTAATGAATAATGCATATGTATGGATTAAAAGGTGTACATAATTTTTTATGAACTCAGTGTAATTTACTACTTTGTCATGTACCCATGCACTATATTCATTATACTTATCCCTTGCAAGCTTTGGTAATTTGAACCACAGTAAACAAAAACCATACATACATACACACATTTATGTGTATGTATTTTTGATTAAATGAATATATGATTAAAAATATCCAGTCTGATTTGGTATTGAACTTTCTAGCATCTCCACATCAAATGTTGTAGGAATTCAGGCTATACATGTTTATATATTCCAGAGACTTCTATCCACACCACACCTGTGTCATTAACTTTTATCCTCTCCATAGTTGTTCATTAACAGATTGTAATTAGAATCTTGCACTTTAGGCATCATTTGATTAGCAAGGTTGAATAAAAGAATACAGAGATTATAGTTTTTATATTAAATAGTGTAGGCTCATTATTTTCAGAGTGTCAGGTATAGACTTTATTAATGTCTGTAATTTTTTAATTGCTTTGCATTTTTTTTTGTCTGTTCAGCAGCATGTTTCATGACTTCCCCACTTTAGGGTAAATCTTGAATGATACTGAAATATATCCAATTTTTTGAATATGCCTTCTCACTCCCATTGCCCATTCACATAATGTTCTTTCTGTTTGCAGTACCTTTCACAATTACCCACATGTAAAGTTTATGCTTAAGCTGATACGTCTTAATGTCTTTCCTTCATAACAAAGACACATTGGATCATTTTTTTCCCTTTGTATCTCTCATGCTTTTTGTATTCATTCAATAGAGTAATTGTCATGTTGAGTTACAATTGTTTCCTTGTATGCATATTTCACATTGGATTTTAAACTCTTCAGTGATGTGAATGTTGTCATAATTTTTTTAAGCCTATTATTTTAGACAGTGCTCGGAAGCCAGTTGGTGCTCAATAAATGGTTGATAATTTTTTATTTCTTTTTTATTTTAAATGAAACTAAATTCTCTTTCTTATCAATGAAGTCCCAGTAAAGTTGTATTTAAAAACAAAACAAAACTCAAGTGTTTTGGATATACTCGCTTGTACTCCATAGTCTTCTGAGAACCCTTATCTCAATGTCCTTTCCATTACAATGGTTCTCTGAGTAATATGGTTTATCTTTGCTTTTTAAGTTTCCTATACCTTTTTCTAGACAAGCCTGACCAAGCTATTTCATCTCTCCATGTTTCACTTTCAGGTTCCATTAAGTAGGGAAAATAACAACACCTATCATATAATTTGTAAGGATTGAATAATAAATTTATATATGTAAAGTTCTCAAAAAAAGAGTGTGTCACATATATATGTTAAGATATATGTGTTATGAAACATACATTGTATATATGTCATATATATGTATATACATATGCATGCACACGCACATACATATATAAATACCCCTAAAATGGTTCCTAGCTTATTATGATTATTTACAGCTGCTTTGTAGTCCATTTCCTGTTTTTGTCCTTGATTTTATACAATGTCCAGATGGGAAAAAGACATTGTAATATCTCTTTGGAATGCTAACCTATCCTGTATGTGGCAGTTCCTAAAAGTGACTACTTCCCAGTGCTGAGAGTTTTTCAGTCTGCCTACAACAGACATGGTTTTTTTTTTTTTAAAGCTCTGCTGATAGTGACTAGGCCATTCTTTAGAAACAAAATTAATTTCACATATTCCAGAAGCAATTTGCGGGGAATCACAAAATACAAAATACAGTTTGCTCCCAAGTTGTACTTAAGAAGAAGTTTGATTTTAAAAGGGAAAATAAATTAGGAATTATTAAATTATCATTAATATTACTTGGTAGACCACATATGTTGTGGGCATGTCTGTGATCTAGGAACCAAAAACTTCTTGTGGAATCATTGTTATCATCTTAAGTCCTTTTGAGGAAATAAACAGCTCTGATTCTGCTAGGAGATATTTATTTACAGACAAACGGGTACAGTTGAGATGAAGGGTGATCTGGTTCATCTGTAAAATATGTATAATACTTGTCTGTCAGAATTAAATATGGGTTACAAGTGCCTAATATATTTAATATTTAGTAAGGTATTAAAATATATAGATCTTTTTATATGTTTTTTTTAAGATTTTATTTATTTCTTAGAGAGAGAGCGAGCACAGGCAGACAGAGAGGCAGGCAGAGGCAGAGGGAGAAGCAGGCTCCCTGCCGAGCAAGGAGCCCCATGTGGGACTCAATCCCAGGACGCTGGGATCATGACCTGAGCCAAAGGCAGCCGCTTAACCAACTGAGCCACCCAGGCGTCCCATATAGATCTTTTTTAAACCACTACATATACATAATATGTACAAATAATATTCTGAAACATATATTTCAGATATATATGTGTGTATATATATACATATATACACACTTTTATATATATATATTTTTTTCTTGACTAATTCTTAGTTGTAAGGCCTATATAGAGAAGTTGAATTTGTCTAATATACTTCATATACATTTCCCCCTTTTGATTCATTACAATCCTGGATAATTATGTTGTATCATTTTCTTCTAGTCATTTTCTTCTCAGTCTTCAATTATAAATGGATTATTGTTCACCTTTAGTATTTTTGCCTCTTTGTCTTTTGAGATCAGATCTTTTCCTTGAAATTGCATGACAGTTTGGATGTACTTGTGACTTGGAGAGTAAGAAACCGGAGATGCGGGCGCCTGGGTGGCTCAGTGGGTTAAGGCCGCTGCCTTCGGCTCGGGTCATGATCCCAGGGTCATGGGATCCAGCCCCGCATCAGGCTCTCCGCTCTGCGGACAGCCTGCTTCCTCCTCTCTCTCTCTGCCTCTCTGCCTACTGGTGATCTCTGTCTGTCAAATAAATAAATAAAATATTTAAAAAAAAAAAAAAGAAACCGGGGATGCATGTTTTTTGTTTGTTTGTTTGTTTTTGTCACTGGAAATTCAGAAAGAATTACACATCAATAATTTATTATATTTAGATCCCGAGATTTCTGCTGGGATGCAAAATTTCAGAAATTAAAATTTCATCATTTGATTTAATCAAGTTCTTCTTTTGATACAGATAATACATCTGCATTATTAATAAGTTACTAGACAATTGAATATTATATTTTATGGTAATACTATTGAAAGAAATTAGAACTGTATATATTTAGTATTTATATAAAATATTTTGTGAAAAAATAATTCAGTGCACAATTATTTGTTCATTTATTTGATACATAATTTGCCAATTATCTACAGTGTAACAGTGTTTGAGACACTGGAGTCCTTGTCAACAAAACAGATGAAAAAATTTCTGCCCTCACAGAGTTTACATTTTAGTGCAAATGTGATTATGAAAACATGTACTTAATCACTTGACATTAAAGTTACATATGAAAGACATTGTTTTTATAGTCATCTTTTCAAAAGAAATATTTCAGCCTTATACCTACTACTGCAGATATTTAATTCAAAAATTCTCCAACAAAATGTGGATTTTTTTATCAATTAAATTCTTAAAATGAAAATTCTTTCACCAATTAAATTCTTACAGTGAATTCTATCAGCATAAAAAGATGTATATTCTGAGCTTTTGCCTTTGCTTTTGCCTTTGCCTATATTGTACTTCCTGAATATTTTAATGGATTAATTTCTCATTTCACTCATGTATTTGTTGAAATTCTGAGGGAATGTCTGTCACTCTTTCTAATAGAGTTACCTCCATACTCTGTAGCCCCTACCTGCTTAATTTTTTAAAATATGTTTATTACTACCTGATCTATTATATAGTTTTTTGCTTACTGTCTTTTTTTAGTCATATAGAATGAATGCTCTATGATAGTGGTCAACTTATTTGATGACTGCCATATTCCCTGTTTCTATAGCAGTGATGGGACCATTGTAGACCTTCAATAGATACTTGTTAACAGTGAATTAAGGAAGGATGTACATAAATGAAATCTCAAATAGTGTGTACAGGGAATTCGTACCAAATAATTACCTGAAACCAGTAAGGGTCTATTCTCTTCTTTCTGGCATAACAGTGATCTATTTAATATAAAAGAAGATTGTGTGGCAGTGCCTGGGTGGTTTGGTGGGTTAAGCAGGCCAAGATCCCAGGATCCTAGGAGGAGCTTCACATAGGGCTCCCTGCTCAGTGGAAAACCTACTTCCCCTCTCCCTCTGCCTGCTGCTCTGTCTACTTGTGCTCTCCTGTATCTCTCTGTTAAATAAATAAGAATCTTAAAAAAGGAATGTAATTATAAAAAAGATGGTGTGGTTTTCTAGTTATAACTTTTGGTATAAGTACTAAGTAAGCTCAGTTGTTGCTAATCATTTCATAGTTTGGCTGCTTTTTTAACCTTTTAAATCATATACATATCATACACAAAGCTCTTGAGAACAAATAGTCTACTTTAAGACAATTTTTTAATAAAAATATTAGAGTTTTCCTTCACTATGTGATTTTACTTAGAATCTAATCAATTAGAAAAAATAATAGTGTATTTTACAATAGGATCCTGAATAATCTCATTTCTTTAAGTCACAAACTTTCCTTTAGTAATTATTCATAAAGAAGCTTTATCTTACCAGGAAAATAATATAAGGAATATAGTTTAATCTAAATGTTGACTCACAGTAGATTGTTTTCACAGTGTGTATCTACTTTACTATGGCGAACAAATGGAAGCAATAGCAAATATCTGATAAAAACCAAACGAACAAAAGCATAGAAAGATGAATGTAGAGACTAAGCTCTGTGTAGTCTTTGTTCATTGTTTTCAGCCCAGTACATGGTACATAATGGTTATTCAATGAATAACCTTTTTTGATGAATAATAAATATCTTCTAAATAATATATTATATAATAGCATGTTTTATAGGTTTAATTGGGCAATCGAATCTTAAAATATGTAGAAAAATATCTGTGCTTTAATTTGTAGTGTTAATTTTCCAGTGACGTGAAGATGAGACAAATTGAATCTCTAGGAGAGTCATTACATCACAGATAGCTGAACCCTATTATTTTATAGCTAAGAAACCTCATATAGAGTGAGTAGAGTTCAGTGGAGAAAAATAAAAACAAAGCTACAATACATGTGCTTGAGCATGTTAGGTATTTTATAAACTTCTGAATCATTTGATATTTGATATAACTAGATTTATATTTCATGGGAAAGTAAAACAAAATAATTTAAGCTCAGTCTCACTGAAAATGTTAATTTATGTTTCAACACAGTTGAAGAGGTATAAATATTAAACTGCAAAAATATTAATTACTATAAGAGAACTATCTGTATTGCCTTGATTCTGTTGATATCTAAACTTAAAGACACTTTTAAAATACAGTTTGCCAAGATAATTGGTGTCCTCTTTGCTGTTCTTTACTAGACATTTGTTTTTAATTTTATCTTAAGTTTCTGAACTTCTAAACATAGCCCTATTGACAATATGAGATTTTACATACTTATTGTCAAGCATTATAACACTTTCCTGCATGTCATTTTCAGTAGTACAACATTTTTTCCTCATATTGAATCCTAAAAGAAGTGATCCTATAACTAAGTGAAGTGCTGATTCAGTGGACATGAAATGTCAGTCCCCACATGACATATCTGTCACATTAGCACAAGCATTGGCTAGCAGGGAGTAGTTTATAGAAAGAATTGTTTCTAGGTTTTTAATTACTTTGTGCTGTCAATTTACTACTGCGAAAAAAAAAAATTAACAGAGAGTGCTCAGTTAACTAAAGTGCAATAAAGAGGTAAAATGGAGGGGGAAATCAAGATTTAATTGGTAGCCAGAGCAAGATTTTTTTTCTAGAAAACTGTCAAATAATAATTAAAAAAATTGCCACACTGACAGATTTTATTATAGTACATAACTGCCAATCACTTGTAATGGAGAATAACATAATGTATCTGCTAAAATAAGATGGGTAACAGCTTATATCCTTGAAAATTTTAGTGATACAGAAATATATTTTCCTGAAGACCATGCTGAAAATGGTTATTATATTTGAAATTTTATGTTTGTAAACAAACATTATGTTTCCCTGACAAGAATGGGTTTGGAATGTTCCAAATGAGTTTTAAAATGTACAGTATTTGGGGCACCTGGGTGGCTCAGTGGGTTAAGCCTCTGCCTTCGGCTCAGGTCATAATCCCAGGGTCCTGGGATCGAGTCCTGCTTCGGGCTCTCTGCTCCGCGGGGAGCCTGCTTCCCCTTCTCTCTCTGCCTTGCCTCTATGCCTACTTATGATTTCTCTCTGTCAAGTAAATAAATAAAATCTTAAAAAAAATGTACAGTATTTGTAGTTTGTAATTTCTCAAGGGAAGGAAGACATTCCTTTTGATTTTAGGCAAATGATAAACAAAGATTATCGATAAGAGTTGCCCAGCTATTTCTAGAGTCATTAATACCTTTAACTTAGAGAATAATCATTGAGGTAGAGGAATGTGTTAGAAAAAATAATAGATTGCAGTCAGCTTAGAGTTCTAATCTAGTATCTATGGGCAGATAATTTACACGAGCATTAAAAAGTTACTTTCACTAGATAAAGTGCTAATATGTCCTTAAAATTTCATGATTCTCAAAAGACTAAACTGTAAATATAAGTACTGTATGACTGTTTTCTTAAGTAAATTTCTTCCTGTGGTATAAAATTAATTCATGACTATCACAGTTTGTATAAGTGGTATTGTAAAGTTATACTTGAATTGCAAAAAGTTATCTTCTGCTTATTGATAGATTAAAAGTTGTATCTCTGCTATTTCCTTCTGTATAATTGTTAAAATGTAAATTTCCATCTATAGGTTTTTGTTTTGATCTCCTATCTTTTCCTTCTCCTTCCCCTTCTACTCTCATCCTAAGCTAACTTCCCTCTTTTCCTTTTTGTTTCACTATTAATAGCCATATAATTACTTGGCATCACTCTTTTATGGAATGTTAACAATAAAAATATGAAATGAAAACAATAAGACTATACATTTAAAATGATAAATATCAATAAAAATCAATAATGTATAAAATTCATATTAAAATTACTTGAGAGGAGAATAGAATTTTTATGAAAAAATTGATTCAGTGTGGCATATTTGAAGAATAAGACAAGGTTTAACATCAGTAAGTCAATCTAGTTTACCTTAGTGATTATGTTAAGAATCACTGAGAATTCCCATCTAAAAAGAATAAAATATATTTAAAGGTTTCTTTTTCAAAGGATATAACTTGACTTTTGTCATAAAATGTATATTTATACATATGTAAATATGCATCCATACCTGAAAAAAATGGAATATGCATAAAATGCAAGTATCTGAAGAAATCTCTAGATCTGTTCAAAATTTGTCACAATATTTGGTAATACCTACAGTGATTTTTGTTGTTGTTGTTGATTTTGTTATTTTTGCCATTTGTTTTGTGAAACTCCATAGTAAAATCTTTTTAAAACATTCAAGTTATTTTTATGATGTTTAATAGTTTTAAGGATTTTTCTAGGTTAATACATAATGAGTTTTTGAATATAAAGAAATTCAATACTTGTTAGTGGTTGAAAAAGTTAATAAGGCCACTGGAATTCTGCCCAGAACCCTGGGCACGTTCTCAGGTTTATATGTCCAGAGTTTATTATGTTCCTCACACTATACTCAGAGCTTTATACACATTATACTCACAGCTGTTGTGGTTGGTAGGTATTGGTATTATTACACAGAGGCATACCTTGTTTTATCGTGCTTTGCTTTATTGCACTTTGTAGATAATGTTTTATCACAAATGAAAGGTGTGTGGCATTGAGCAGGTCTGTTGGTGTCATTTTTCCAAGAGCATTTGCTTACTTTCATGGCTCTAGACTGTCACATGTTGGTAAATCTTGTACTATTTCAAGCTTTTTCATTATTTATTATTTGTATAGTGATCAGTGATCCTTGATGTTACTATCATAATTGTTTTAGAGAACTACAAACCACCCATATAAGGTGGCAAACTTAATTGATAAATGTTGTGTGTGTTCTGACTGCTCTACTGAACAGCTCTTCCCCATCTCCCTTTCTCTCCTCCTTGGGTCTATTTCCTGAGACACAGCAGTATTGAAATTAGGCCAATTAATAACCCTATAATGGCGTCTGAGTGTTCAAGTGAAAAGAAGAGTCATGTGTCTCTCACTTTAAATCAGAATCTAGGTATGATTAAGCTTAGTGAGGAAGGCACATTGGAAGCTGAGACAGACCAAAAGCTAAGCGTCTTGCATATTAGTCAAGTTGTGAATGTAAAGGAAAAGTTCTTGAGGGAAATTAAACGTGTTACTCCCGTGAACATGTGAATGATAAAGCAAACCAGCCTTATTGCTGATATGGTGGAAGTTTTAGTGGTCTGGGTAGAAGATCAGATCAGCCACAACATTCCCCTAATCTGAAGTCTAATTCAGAGCAAGGCCCTGTCTCTTCTCAATTTTATGAAGGCTAGGAAAGGTGAGGAAGCTTTAGAGAAAAAGCCTGAAGCTAGTAGAGGTTGGTTCATGCAGTTTAAGGAAAGAACCTATCTTCATAACGTGAAAGTGCAAGATGAAGCACCAAGGGCTGATATAGAAGTTATTTTATACAAGTTGTCCAAAACATCTAGGTAACTAATGAAGATGGCTTCACTAAACAACAGATTTTCAGTATAAGCAAGTAGCTATATTTGGAAGAAGATGTCATCTGGGAGTGCATAGCTAGAGAGATGTCAATGAATAATGCCTGGCTTCAAAGCTTGAAAGGACAGGCTGACTTTCTCCTTAGGGATTTAGGGTCCATGGTTACTTTAAGTTGAAGCTAATACTCATTCACCATTCCAAAAATTGTAGGGCTCTTAAGAATGATGTTAACTCTACTTTGCTTGTGCTCTATAAGTGGAACAAAAAAGCTTGGATAGCAGCACATTTGTTTACAACATGGTTTACTGAATATTATAAGCCCGCTTTTGAGATCTACTGCTCAGGAAAAGAGATGCCTTTTAAAATACTATTGCTTGTTGACAATATGCTTGGTCACCCAAGAGCTCTGATGAAGATGTACAGTAGGGTTAATGTTGTTTTCATGTCTGCTAACACAATATCCATTCTGTAGCCCATGGATCAAGAAGTTGGTCCATGGATCAAATTTTGACTTTCAAGAAGTTGGTCCATGGATCAAATTTTGACTTTCAAATCTTATTAATTAAGAAATACATTTTAGGGGCTCTGGGTGACTCATTCCGTTAAGTGTCTGCCTTTGGCTCATGTCATGCTCTTGGGGTCTTGGGATCCAGCCCCAGGTTAGGGTCCCTCCTCAGAAGGGAGCCTGGTTGTCCCTTTTTCTCTGCCCCTCCCCACTTCTGCTTGTGCTCTCTCTCTCTCAAATGAATAGATGAAATCTTAAAAAAAAAAAGAAATGCATTTTATATATAAAAGGCTTTAGCTGCCATAGATAGTGATTCCTTGATCTAGGCAAAGTAAATTGAAAACCTTCTAGCAAGATTCACCATTCTAGATGCCATTAAGGACATTCGTGATTCATTGAAAGAGGTTAAAATATTTATAGAAACAGAGTTTGGAAGAAGTTGATTTCAACCCTCATGGATGATTTTGAGGGGGTCAAGACTTTAGTGCAGGAGGTAACTGCAGATGTGGAAAAAACTGGAGAATTGGAAGAGGTGCCTGAAAATGTGACTGAGTTGCTGCAATTTCATGATAAAATTTTAAGAATGAGGCATTGTTTCCTATGGATGAGCAAAGAAAGTGAGATGGAATCTACTCCTTGTGAAGGTGCTGTGAAGGTTGTTGAAATGCTGAAGTATTTAGAATATTACATCTGCTTAGTTAATAAAGCGGTGGCAATTAGTTGATAGAGTAATGACTCCAGTTTTGAATGAAGTTCTGCTATGGGAAAAGGCTATCAAAGAGCATCACATGTTGTAGGGAAATCATTTGTGAAAGAAGAGTCAAGTGATGTGGCAGAACTTCACTGTTGTCTTGTTTTAAGAGATTGTCACAGCCGTGCCAGCCTTCAGTAAGTATCATTTTTCTTTGTCTAGATCAAAGGAATCACTACCTGTGGCAAGGTAAAGCCTTTTATAAAAGGGTCTCATTGTATGCTTCCTATGAAATTATTTAGGCCTTGTATTAACAATTTGTTACCTCTCATCTCCAAATCTTCTTTCATCAACTTCTCTGTGAAAATAGAGCAGCTGAGGGGCACCTGGTTGGCTCAGTGGGTTAAGGCCTCTGCCTTCTGCTTGGGTCATGGTCTCAGGGTCCTGGGATCGGGCCCCACATCGGGCTCTCTGCTCAGCGGGGAATCTCTGCTTCCTCCCCTCTCTCTGCTTGCCTCTCTGCCCACTTGTGATCTATGATTGTCAAATAAATAAATAAAATCTTAAAAAAAAACCATTAAAAAAATAGAGCAGCTGAAACAACTTCACTTTGTCACTAGAGGATACTATAGTGAAGAAAGGAGTTTTCTTTCTGGGTTCAGAGTGTTCCTCTCAAGGGCCCCTGAGCCTCTGGCTTATCTCACTTCTGGTTCCTGTAGTGAACAGTTTCTCTAGCCCTCAGCTTCTACAACCCACCTGGCTAGTGGTGCCCCATAGTGAAAACTTTTCCGGATATGCCCTCTGGTGGACTCAGTGTAGTGCTGAGGACAGTCACTTCCCCATGAACAATGTCTCTAGCCTGGGCAATTTTATAATGCATTCTGAGCTGTGGCATCTCCCTGTGGATGGCTTTCCTGCGGAACTCCAGAGGATAATTTCTAGAAAGCTCCACAGGCCAAATACCATAGTGACTCCACCATCCAGCAAGCCACTACCCTTTATGCTTAGAAGGATGGTGGGTTCTCTCTTCTTTTGGGGCTCAGCCCTATAGGTGATAGTTGCTCCCTATATTTACTTCACATGTATTCTTTAGAGTTCTCTTTACTTTTAATAGCCAATACTTTGTTATTAAAATCTCTTGTTATAGTTAATAGTTCTTTCTTATAAACTTTCCTGTTCAAATCACTATGTTTTCTGTCTCCTGGTGGGATATCCTAACTGATAAAGACCTAATTAGCTTAAGAATGATTAATGTAGTATGAAATAGATTAACATTATCTGCATTGCTATATATGGCAAAAGATACAGTTTTTAAAATTTTTTTAAATTAAAAAATTGTTTCAAAGATTTTTATTTATTTATTTGAGAGAGAGAGATCACAAGTAGGCAGAGAGGTAGTCAGAGAAGTGGGGGAAACAGGCTCCCTGCTGAGCAGAGAGCCTGATGAGGGGCTCGATCCCAGGACCCTGAGACCATGACCTGAACAGAAGGCAGAGGCTTAACCCGATGAGCCACCCAGGCACCCCTATAGATATTTATAATATGTATATTTTACTCTCATTTATTACTGTTCAATCTTTATCCAGGCCCCTTGAGAAAGGAGTTTGAGAAAGAGACTGTTAGTTGCCTGTTATAATAGTCATCCGAATGTCTTCCTTAGCAAGAGAACTCTGTGTTTTTGAGGTGGAAACATTGTCTTCTAGAATAAAAAGTTTATATTTACTACTCTTTTTAGAGTGACTATGTAAATAAAATTTGGGCAATACTTGTATAAAGTAAAATGTTCCTTAAGGGGAGCTAACCTAAAAGGGACTTTTTATTGTACCTGTCTGCCTTTCCTTTTTGTTCTGGTCTGCAACTTGATACGATGGCCACAGCTGCTAGAGTAGTCATCTTGTATCGCTAAGATCATGTCACAGAAAGACATAAGCCCGTTCCTCAGTGGTTTTTACTGCAATTAAACCAGTTCTCATAGTCAACTTTTAACTTAGATTATGATATTTTTTTTTTAGTTGTATGTGTTTAAATTTAAGCTCAACTAATACAGACTGATTACTTTTTTTTTTTTTATTCTGGCATTTCTCATTTATCTGGCCTAATATACTAGAACACCAATGTTGTGCTAAAATCAAATAGAAGGAAACTATGCATGAATGTCAGATTTTATTTCCATATTTGTTTGTAGTAGTCAGTAATTTTCTTAGGCTTTGTTAAGCACTCTGTGCGGAGTACTGCCACCTGCAGAAGAGCAGTCATGGAAGCATCAGAGTACATTAGGAAGGATGTATTGTTGCATTCATACAACTCAACAACTTTCTGCTCTTTCCACTCATAACTGTTCTTTCGTGCTCTTATTTTCAGCCATTTTCTCTCTGGGGTTTATGCTGGGGTTTATTCTATTTTTCAAAGAAATGATTTCTTGCACTTGAGCTACTGAAATATATCTGACATCAAAATGACATATCATTCACTTGTTTAAAAACCTTAAAAAGAACTCCTTAAGATTTGGGAGATTATAATATCACAATTTTCTAATATTTACTGCTGAGATACATTTTGTCCTATTTTGATATTTACAAATTTCAAAGAAAAATAGGGGGAATTTCACTTCCAGTGAGGATATAGGAGGAATATGAAGAACTTTTATTTTGTTGGTAACAATAACAAAAGGAAATGGATAAAATAAAAATCATACCTTTCCAAAAAAATACTTGTCTTTGAGCTTATTAAAGTCCTGAGCTTAAGGATGGTGCGTTGAACTAAATTCTGTAGATAGACAAATATTTGTAGGTGGCCTGTGGGAACTTTCATTACCTGAGGGCTATTGCCTGATTAGGGCTTGGATAGGAATAGAAATAGACCTGAAGAGGCTTTCTAGTCTCTTTTAGGAAGGAACAAGCAAGGATTTTTAATAATAGTATGATTGAAAGATCAACTGAAATCTGGAGGATTCCCAAATGCAAAGATTAATTACTCAGCCTGATAATGAGCAATCTTTCCTGACCCAGATCCCAGAAATTTGCCAAGAAAACAATACTGGAGGGGGATTGGAAAACATAAAATACGTATACCTCTGGACAGTCTTAAGGAATTTGGAGTTTAGGGCCATGCTAGAGTTTAATTCAAAGTAGAATCAAAACTACTGAAAATTGTATACATGAAACTAATATAACATTATGTCAGTTACATGCTAATTAAAATTAAAAAAAAAAAAAAAGTAAAACTATTGCGAACTGTAACCCAAACATTACTCAGCTCAAATATTGGCAAATATTTGATATGTGACAATATTTGTGTCCTTGACATTGGCAGTATAGGAGATTGCTAGGGTAAGCAGAAGGAAATTTTAATATTAAAACACCAGTCTGCCTCAGTTCAGTTTGACTCTGACAGAAATCTGAAGATCAGCCCATTACATTAATTACCAGAGATAGAAAAGTTTTGTGCTCTCTTGCAGGGAGGGGGGAGAGAAAAAAAAAAGAAGTAACAAATACATTCTTAATTTTCCACTCTTCCTTTAAACATAGTGTCTAAGATAGAATAAAAATAATAGAAATGCAACAAAATGAACAGTTTGACTCTTTATCAGGAGAATAATTAGTCACTAGGAAGCGACTCCAGGTTATGTAAATGTTAACAGACAAGAACTTTAAAACAACTTATAAATAGGTGAAAGTTTTCTAAAAACAAAAAATCACAGGTTCTGGGATGGAAATTTTCAGGAGAGAAATGGAAATGCTAAGAGAGATTATAGAATAGAGAATATAATGTTTGAAATCAAATATTTATTGAATAACTTTAGTTGCATAAAAATTAGTGATTTGAAAACAGTTTAATAGAAATTAACCAAAATAAGACAAATTTAAAATATCAAACATCAGGGGCCTATGGGAAAATATCAAGAGCTAAATAGGTGTAATTGAGGTCTCAGGGAATTAATTGGTAGAGAAAAAAGTGGAACAGAAAAAAAATTTTAAGACCTAATGCTTTCATGTGTTTTCAGGTTTGGTAAAGAACATACCCATAGATTCAGGAAGCTTGGTAAACTCAAGTAGGATAATACAAAGGAAAGCAAACCTAGGCAACACATAGTCATACTGCTGAAAACAAAAGATGAAAAGAATCTTAAAAGTAATTAGAGAAAAGGACACATCTCCTGCAGGAGCAGGGGGAAAAAAATGGATGCAGGAATGATGACAAATTTCTCATCAAAATAAATGGAAGTTATGAGACTTTGGAATGATATTTAATACTGAAAAGAAAAAGAAAGAAGTCACTTTAGATTTCTATATCTAGCAAACACCAACTGACATTTTAACATATGGTATAACTTTAGTTCTTATTGGTCAAGATATTTAAAGTATTCCACATATAGTTTTGACTCTCTTTTTGTATTCATGTAAGTGAGAAGAAAATCTCTTAACCCCTTTAGTTCCTCCTTTTCTCTCTGTATCTCTTCTAGAGAGAAAACTAATCTGATTGAGCCTGACTCTGACATTGATTGCTCGATAGTGACTCTGGGATAAGACAGAACATGATTCTCTTATGTCAAGTCTATTTATTCATAAGACTAGAATGATACTATGGTCAGGCTCTGGCCATTTTGCTTCCTCTCTCTTAAGCTTTGGTCCTACTTGTATTCATTTATTCAAGCTGGCGTCCTGTTCACATTATCTCTTTCTTTCACATGCCTTCTCATTTAGAGAGGCTGAGGGCCTAGACAGATCTGGGGCAGAAGCTGACCTCATGTTCAGGACAGTCCTAGGTCAAGCTTTGGGTTCACACCATATTTTCCAGAAAACTGAATGATGTTCAAATCCAGTCAATAACAAAATGATCCTGGTCCTTTTGGGGATCTCATCGGGAACATGTTGACTTTGTTAAGGCTGAATCTCACATTCTTGGGTGCTGTCACCAATCATCATGTATTGCTATAGTGGGCAATCACTTTAATAATAGAAACAGAAGCCCACAATTACACATAGAAATCTGTTGAATAATAAATGCACTGAGTACATATCTCCTGAGTACTAAATATTGGTTCAGTAAACTTACCTTAAAATCACTTTGTACAAGATTGTGATCAGTTTTAATTTGGATTTTAGCTTATTCATAGCTTTTTCCTGACCATTACTCCAGTTAATAAAGTTGTAATTGGCATTTTTTCATGCATCCCTAATAAAATATTAATAATAATTACTGAGGTATTGTAAATCCTGAAGTATCCTATGCATTTTATAAAAAAGATAAAGTTGCATTTAGCATAGTTTTAGTGTTATTAAAGGAGTAATATACAACTAATGACATTTTTAAAAAGGAAACTGCATTCTGCACATTATTAGATTATTTGTTAACTATGCTTAATTTGCTGATTGTCCTAATAAAATTAACTTTATTATAAATTGAGAAAAATGCAAACGAAGAGGGGCAATGAATGCTATCTATAATCCATCACCCCAAGATTGAAATTTTGGTTGCAATATAACAACTTAGCTGTAAAATGAGATGATTAGGCGTTTAAAGAGGAAAAAAAATAAATTTTGTGATAAACGTCGTGGCATCACATACTATGCATTTGCAGGTCAGGTAGCTTGGATTATTTTCCAAACCTAATACCCATAAAACGCTCATTGAAATTAATAAGACCTGTTCATTTCAATGGGAATATATTACACTGAGAATGACTCCATGAATTTAGTATAGATGAATGGCTAGCATCTCATTTCATTCACTTCTGATGCAATAAATATTTGGTGCTCACTGAGTAACTTACAAGAAAAAAAGCAATATGAAATATAGATATTTAAGAAATCTTACCCATACAAGTGGGTAAAATTTTCTTCAGTTTTGATTTTTATAACTGTGTTATAAATGAAATAGACTTTTGGTTACTCTTAGAATAGTCCACTTACTGAAATCTTGTCTTAGAGTTCTTTGGAATGGAAAGACATATTATTTTTACTAAGTCTCAATATAATATAGCACATAGAAAATCTTGCCCATGAGACAGTGTTTGTGCCAGAAAGAGTACATGTAGGACAGTGTGATGCCTGATATATACATATTATTGAATAAAATAATAATGTGGCTGAATCAAATCTGTGGTTTCTTGTCTTCCATGGTACCATCCTGGATCTGGTCATCAAACAAATATAAAAGCAACCCCAATAATGCTGTATAGTGGATTCCAGCTAGGGGGAGGTAAGGCTATACAATTTTCTAAACTTTCAGAATACATTTATAATGAGAACTATTTTGATTATATCTTTGAATCCCATTAGGACTTGTCAACTTTTTACAGAACTGTGTAAGAAAAGAAGGAAGATGTATAAACTAAAAATCCACATGATGTAAACAAACCAGTTCTTTAGAATATAGTATGGAGAAAGGAATTTGATATTAAACTTACTGGAAAAGATTGATAATAGATACAAAATACATTTTCTTGGCTTAAATCTTGGCAGAACACTTATATCTGCCTTTCTGGGACACTGTTATTTTATTTGCAAACTTGTTATTAAATTTGCAAACTAGAATAACCCAATGAAGATTAAGTAATTGACATATTATCAATATGCAATATACTATATTATAACTTACCTACTTAGAGGAATTGTTACCAAAGGTTTTCAACTAAGTCAGATGTGTCACATTCTTTTTTTTTTTTTTTAAGGGAATTTTTTTTTTTTTAAGATTTTATTTATTTGATAGAGAGATCACAAGTAGGCAGAGAGGCAGGCAGAGATGGCTGGAGGGCAGGGACAGGCCCCTTGCTGAGCAGAGAGCCCAATGTGGGGCTCAATCCTAGGACCCTGAGATCATGACCTGAGCCAAAGGCAGAGGCTTTAACCCACTGAGCCACCCAGGCACCCCATGTGTCACGTTCTTTACATGATTTACTTTCAAAATAAATTAGGATTTCAGAGCATTCTGTCCAGTAATGACCATCCCTAGTTTAAGTAGGTTTCCCTATGAATATATTCAGAAGGCATGGAATATAAGAGACTTCTACACAGTGACCATGTTAAGTTATAGCCCATGTGTGTAAAACTAGTTGTTTTGTGTTTTAGGGGTATACACAAAAGAATAACAGTCATATCATAGACCACAGAAGGCCTTTCTTCTTTAGTATTCACAGGGAATTAAATTCATTGTAGCTACTGTTTGTGGAGAGTAAAATAAATGGAGATCAATAAATGCACCAGGAAAGTCCACTGGTTGTGTGTGTGTGTATATGCATTTGCACACATGTGTTTGTATGTGTATGCTAATCTTTAGAAAATACTGAATGATATAATAAAGGAATGACTTGCATCTCTGTGCAAATGTATACATTTAGATTTTTACATATTTGATTAAAAGAGATGTAAAACATCATTTAGAGATGGAATTACTAAAGTTTGATGAGAGAATTACTTTAACATTTTTACAGTATTAGAAGGCCCATGATTGAACGGACATGCATTTTGAAGTTTTAGCTGCTGCTTCATATCACCAGCTGCTGCTTTAGACAGTGTTCTTTACTCTAAGATTCCAGGAAAAACAGCATTATGTCCTGTATTTTGCTTCTCTGAGAAGGTCACAGATGGGTCAAATAAGAATTCCCAAATCATCTAAGAAAAGTGTTGTAAGTCCCTCCTTTAAATGTAGATGGTATTTATTAACCCCTTAAAAGGTACTTTTACCCTTTTGTGAATTGAATGGATATTAAGAATGGACTCAAATTTAATTTTGGCAAACTCTCAACAAACTGTAAGTATGAATTTTTTTCTTGTCACATGGTTTGTTTTTGTAAGGATACTGATAACTCCCCTGGCCCCTGCTGTTCCCAGTGAAGATGATGTATCCACATGACATAATCCTGACTAGAGCACATCACATGCATTGCAGAGACACCTGGAAACCATAACTGTATTATGGATCCTAATCTATGCAAGAAATTGTCTCCAGCCAGCCCCATGTTCATATAACTACAATTCAGATTATTACCAGCCCATTAGCAGTGCTTAGAGACTTGAGTTTTTCCTAATATGGGACAAAGCCAGCCAGCAGTCTTTTGTCTTTACAGGATCTACCACATTCTTCTCCCTAGGAGCCTGTTCCTGAGGTTGTACCTGACATTGTGCAGATAGGATTCCCACTTCACAATAAAACATCTTCACGAAGCATTCCATCTTATGGTGTCTGATTAGAGACAAAGAGAAACAGCTGTAAAGACCTCAGTTGGGGGCAAAACAAAATCATTAGAGATACAATTCATAGCTGAAAGTGACCAAGACAACTGTTAGCCTTCTGGGAATTTACAAGTACCTGTTAGTCTCATGTTTTCTCATAGGCTATAGGTGGAATGTGGAGCACATGTTCTCAGATATAGTGTTACTCTAGTTGACATCTAGAACTAAAAAGAGTAATTACTTCAAAAAAATAGGAAAATGTTCCTTTTAAAATCTTATTTATTTATTTATTTATTTAGTGTGTTGCGGGGGTAGGGGTGGAGGGGGAGAGAGAATCCCAAACAGGCTCCATGCACATCACAGAACCCAACATAGGGCTTGATTTCAACCCTGAGATCATGACCTGAGCCAAAATCAAGAGTGGGATGCTTAACCCACAGAGCCACCCAGGTGCCCCTCTTTTTTAATCTTTGGAGTTTACCTTACTGAAATGTAAATTACATATCATTTGAAAAATAGAATTGTCAGAGGAAAGAAAGAAAAGTTTTTCCAAGAAAGAAATGCCTCACTGCCAAGTTATTTGAAGTATCTTAAGAAAATTGGAGCCCCTCCTGGCACTTTCCCATTTCCCTTCATTTAAGGATTTAAGGAATACTGGGTGATAGATATGTTTACCACATAAGTAAATAATCAAAAGAATATTAGAAAATGGGGCATTTTATCAAAAAAGTTCAAGGTCAGTGATACCTCTTAATACCACTGCTTTAGGTTATTCTGGGAAAGCTGGAATTCATGAGAAATTTGTGACATGCCATTTTTGCTAACATTGTGTGACTATTAGAATCTTGTCAGGGTGATGCAGGGGAAAGCTTTCTAGAATTGCTCTTTTTACAGACCAGTGGCCTTCTTCCCCATACTATCTCCCTTTAAGTGAGGAGGACCTAGAGAAGAATTAACTAAAGAGGGAATCTTATCATGAATTTTTAGTTGATTGATGATATCCAAGCAACACAGATGCCCTTTATAAAGTATCTGGGCTCAGTGTGTAACTGATATTCTCCCTTTGGTTTAAAGCCGGAGGCAATAAATCTATTTAATATCTTTGTGTTTTATCGGTTTCTCCTGAAGTATTTCTCCTATACTAATGATCTCTTAAATGTGTGCTGTTTTCTTACCTCAGACTCATTTAAGCTTTAGATTTCAATAGTGACGATCTTTTATTACTCAAGTAATGGATGAAAGCAGTAGCTGGAAGTGTTTGTGGAAATATATATTTCTGTATGAGAAGTGTCTAACAGCTTTCCCTTCTATAACTGAATCTAGCAGATAGCAGTATTCTGTATTTCTGTTCGCTGGCAGGAAGATTCAGAACTTTCCACTTTCTCCTTCAAATGCTGATTTAGAAGAGCTGCAGGTACTTTCTCAGGGCATGCATCCTTCACAAACTGTGAGGACTTGTCTGCACATTTCTGTGCCTTAAATGCACACCTATAATAAAAAATTCTCCTAAAGTTTATATAGGATATTAGTATTTCTAATGCCTAGTGATAAGTTTGGATAAAATTTGAGTGTGTCTCTAGCTTTTCGAAAAACAGATTATTCTTTTTATAGGCAGGTTCTTCAAGTCAGCTTTTGGCAAATTGGAAAGACATTTGGGGATGTTTGAAGTTTGTCTCCTGGGGAAAAAATATTCAGTGTTACTGGTTTTCAATGATGTAAGTGGGAAGTTGCTTTCTAAGGAAAAGGAGTTAGGCTTGGGCAATCTATAGAAATCAGGGCTTTCTTCTATATGGAAAGAAGTTAGGTAAATCTGGTAAAGCACCTAACTCTTGAGCTCTGGGATCCCTTCAAAAAAGTTTACATTTGCAACAACGTGGATGAAACTAGAGGGTATTATGCTGAGCAAAATAAGTCTATCAGAGAAAGACAATTATATGATCTTCCTGATATGAGGAATTTGAAAGGCAGGGCAGGGGTGGATGAGGTCATGGGGGGAAGGGAGGGAAAAATGAAACAAGATGGGACTGGGGAGGGAGACAAGCCATAAGAGACTCTTAATCTCAGGAAACAAACTGAGGATTGCTGGGGGCAGTGAGGGGAGAAGGGATAGGGTGGCTGGGTTATGGACATTGGGGAGGGTATGTGCTGTGGTGAGTGCTATAAATTGTTTAAGACTGATGACTCACAGACCTGTACCCTGAGGCAAATAATGCATTGTATGTTAAAAAAAAAAAGTTTATAGATTGTTGGCCAGAACAGGACAGCAGTTCAGCTTCATCTGTGAATATCCAGGAAGACCAGATAAATTTGCTGCATGTGGCTAAGAGTGGAGTGTGACTAGTGCTCAGTCTTTTTAAAGTATGAAGGGTGCTTTGTTTATTTGACAAAAATTTGATAATATTCATAGACTGTTACTCTTAGTATCTGCAAATAGAAAATATATTACTATGAATTCAATAATGCTTTTAAAAAATGTGATTTTATTTATCACAATATTATTTATACACATTCACAAAATAGTAGCCTAACCTTATAAGTTAAATCTCTTTAGTTCTCTGCAGTCTGTAGTTATAGGTGAATTAAGTTATATCTAGTCTAGGTATTTCTTGAGAATTTCTGTGATTTTCTCACATGCAGGCACAAACATCCCTTCTATGTTCCTCCACTCCAGAGCCCCTCATTACTAATGTCTATTACTACTAAAGAAGTCACATAATGGTGACTGCCTGATGCAAGCCCTGCAAAATTTCCAGATACCAAAAGATGAGTAGCTTATTGATTATGGGTCAAAAGAGATGATAGATGGGCTCAACACAGGGCAGCTGAGTAGAACAGTAGTTAGCAGAGAGCTTGAAAGAGCACCACCTAGAGTGCTCCTCCAGTGTTAAGTTAAACCTGGGTATTTGGCCCTGGTAAACCTTTCAGGTGAGCAAAGATTATGTTCTCTTGCTTCAGGCATTGGATCATCCTCATGTCCTGGTACCATGTTCTAGAAGGCTGACCAAATTATTGATCTCTTCTTCAGAAGTTGAGGTGTATGTGTTTTTTGTGAGTGTGTGTGTGTGTGTGTGTGTGTGTATGTAAATTTTATGGTTTAAACAACCAACCATTACTGTGTTTGTACAATAAATAAAGATTTTTATCTTTTTTCTCAGATAAGTCTGATAATTCAGTTTCGTCAGATTTTTAGTTTCAATATATGGCTTAATACTGCTTTCTCCTAATTTCTCATATTGATATTTCATGTGCTATAATTATATAATCCATAAGAACACCTATGAGGATAATTTGCAAGATAAGATTAACAGAAAGCCAAAAGGTGAAAAACAAAATTTATTTCTCAATGGATGAGTAAACAAAATGTGGTATATCCATAAAATGGAATATTATTCAGCCACAAATGAGCCTTGAAAATATAATGCCAAATGGTAAGCTGTGAAAGTAGATGAGCCTTGAAAACATAATGCAAAGTGAAGTAAGCCAGGATTGAAAGGTAATGTATTGTATGATTTCATTTATATGAAATATCCAAAATAGGTATAATCACAGAAACAAAACAAACAGATTGATGATGGCCAGGGGGTGGGAAAAGGAAAGACTGGAGAATGACTGCTTAATGGGTATGGGGTTTTCACTGGGGGTGATGAAAAAATTTTAAAACTTGATAGAAGTGAAGTACCACAAAATTGTGAATGTACTGAGAGCCACTGAATAGTATATTGTATAATGGTTAATTTTGTATTAAATAAATTTCACCTTCCCTCAAATTAAAAAGGATTAATAGGATATTTCTATTTGTCCTTAAAGTAATTTGTTAATTAAAGATTAATCCTTTAATAATTTTTACATTATTTAGGTTGTAAAAATCTCAGCTGAATTTGCACTATTTAAATTAGTGATAATGATAATATATGAGATATTCTAATGGGAACCAGAAGACTTTGTCCTCTACATCCACCATGTCAGCTTATCATGTCTTTTGATCAAAACACCCTCAGGACTAATCTGAGGAAGTTAAAAATCTTCAGTGTCACAACATTTTTTGTACCATCCTCAGGTCTTTTACTGAGATATATCACTTTCAGGAGTGTCTTTTTGCCATAATCTATGTATTAATTAAGGTATCTGTCAGGAAAGATGGGGTTATGCTACAGTAACACTCCCCATATCTCAGGGGCTTGCTGCAACAAAATTTATTTCTTACTCATACTCTGTCTATTACTGGTCAGGGGGTCAGCTCATCACAGATCATTAGAACATGCATCATTGCTAATGGTTTTGTTGGCCAGACTAGAGGGAAAAAACATTCCTGGCAGCAATCAAAGATATCCATTCATGATGGTGGGTACATATCATTGTTTTTCTTAAGTCATTAATCATAACTACTCATATAATCTCATACAACATCACGGGGACCAGGAAGTACAGTACTTACTCTGTGCCCAGGAGTTAAAGAACTGAAAATAATAGCAGATGGCACTAATGACTACCATTATGAGTTAGCATGATCTAGGTTTTCAATTAGACCAACTTTCCAAATAATCTATCACATACTTCAAAACTACTTGTCATCTCTCTCTTTTTGTTGTTGTTAACAAGCCCTGCATCCTTTAGATTCCCATTTATAGTTTGAACTACAGTGTTTCTCAAATTTTATTCAGACCATATCTTTGGTGATACATGTGGAAGGAAATTTTAACAACAGTTTAAGATTACTGGTATGTTGGGGTGCTGAGATAGTTTTTTCAGTTAAGCATCTGTCTTCAGCACAGGTCATGATCCCAGGGTCCTGGAATCGATTCCTGCCATCAGGCTCCCTGCTTGATGGGGCAGGGAGCCGCCTTCTCTCTCTGCCTGCTGCTCCTCCTGCTTGTGCTCTCTCTCTCTCCCTGACAAATAAATAAAATCTTTTTTTTTTTTAAAGATTATATCCATCTATTTGACAGAGAGAGAGAGATCACAAGCAGGCAGAGAGAAAAGCAGAGAGAGAGGGAGAAGCTGGGCTTCCCACTGAGCAGAGAGCCTGATGCAGGACTCAATCCCAGGACCCCGAGATCATGACCTGAGCTGAAGGCAGAGGCCTAACCTACTGAGCCACCCAGGCACCCAAATAAAGTCTTCCAAAAACAAAAAACAAAAATATTACTGAGATTTAGAGCATTGATCAACTGCAAAAGAATTCTCCCAATTTTCTCAGTATTCTATGCAGTAGGTTACTCTATTAAACAGTGCTGTCATCTTTAAATAGAATTGTCCTTTGAGCTGATCTCATTGTCATATCTTCCAGAAATAAGTAATTCTCTTTGGCGCTTGATTAATGATAAATTATACTACTTATAGTATTTTATACTTCAATCTCATTTCAATGTTTTATCTTATAAAAAATCATCATAAAAGTGTATGTTCTCAGAGCAGAAGTAAAATTTATACCTCAATCAAAATTTGATGGTATACAAAGGAAGGGCACATTCCACCTCTCTTTATTGTTATCTTTTGCTTTCATGCAGGCCATTCACTACCATTGACTGAAGGTTTTGGGATTTGATGCAAAGTATTGTCCCAAAGTTACTATAATATCCATATGATATTATATATGGGTATATATATATCCATATATAATTACTATATATAGTATAGTTACTATATATCCATGTGAATAGCACATAATACTGTTTAGTCTGACATTTCCTTGCCTTTTGAAATTACTTTCCCCTTTATCTCCACTTCCCCTGAGACACCGCTTCCTTACTGTCTCTGTACCTTGTCATCACCCAAACCTGACACCATTACTTTTTGTTTGAAGCACTTAAAGGTTTCATATCTGGTTTTTGTCTTATAGATTATACCTTTCCAAAACATCCCTAACATTGTCACTATAGTAATCTATTTAAAATGCAAATCTGATCATATCAGTTTACCCTTTAAAATCCCTCAGTAACAGTTGAGATGCAGTCTAAATTACTTAGCATGTCCTATAAGACCTTTCCTAACTTTCCCTCTCATCTGCTCATTTCAATTTTGATCCACTTCTGGTCCCATGAATATTCTATCAGATCTCATGCTTCTGGGCCTAATACCTATTGTTCCATCATCCAGGAAGACCCACCTGTCCTGTCTTTAGCCACTTCTTGTTTGTCCATCATTCCTCAGTTTCTTCCCAAAGTCTCTGATACATTAAGACCCTTCCTTCTTTTTGGCTTTCATATATTTTGTGTGTGTTTATCATAATCCTAAATGCTTCCCTGTATTCTTTGTAAGCTTAGCCAAGAATAGATGTTCATTTATAATTATTTAATAAAATCAGTGAATTCTGCCGAAGAGTCACTTTAGCAGAAAGCAACACAGCTGATTGAGGGAGCATGCTATGGTGAATTCTCAAGTGAAAAGGGACGGAAATTGATTTGAGAGAATCCTCATCGTGAGATTTTCAGAGATTAGTGTATTTTTATGAAACAGATTATATACAGTTTAGCTCTTCTTGAAAAACATTCATTTTTCCATGACAGTATTTTTATAAGAAGTATTTCTTTATTGAACATTAAGTATTGGCAACTGGACTTTATTGTGAGTCCAGCAGAGAGTTTTGTTTGTTTGTTTTTTACCTTTAAGAATAAAAACACTAAAGCAAAAGCTGTTTTGCACAGATGTCTCTGGTATGATGGAAACACTAGAACAAGGTCAGTGTAGTATGAACACTGAATAACACACACACACACACAAAACAAAAACTGAATTTAGACTGAGTAAAAACCAAATTCTCTTATTAGCTTTCCATTTTCCAGCCATGGACCTTGGGTAATTTTTCCAGACTTTCTGATTTTTTAGATTCTTATTTTTCCAAAATGTGCCTCATAAGATGTTATTATGATTCAGTTGGACAAAATTTGTGGAAGTACTTAAAACATCATAAAGGCATATAGAAATATAAGCAAGTGCAAATATAAGTCATATACAGTTACCTGAATTGGGAAATGAAAGAAATTTAAAATACCTCCTTTATAGTAATCCCAGTGACAACAGAGGTACCACATGGCTTGTCTAGAATCTCATATAAAGTCCCAACATGAGGTTAAAATAAAAATAAGCCCATTCTTTAATATATACCAGCAAGGAATATTTTCTACCTTTGAAATGGGGAATAATCATTGAGAAAAATGGGTGTGATTTTTTTGTATATTTTCTTCAAGAATGGGAAACTAGAAACAACTTGGGGAAATTTTAAAAATGGCAAAGTTAAATATCAAACTGTAAGCAAAACCTAAGTCATATTCTGCTCTTGAATATGTGTGTGTGTGTGTGTGTGTGTGTGTGTATTGCAAGCATGAGTAGCTATAATCATAAACTTTAGTTTACAGGTTTCTGTGAGTTATGATATTTATAACTAATTTAAAAATGGAAATAATTTCACAACCTTCAGCATAACTTCATGATTCACTTTTTTTACTCCTGACTTTTTCTCATTTTTCAGCTGCTCACAAACCTCTTGTTTACCCAAACCTCAAAGTTCTTCCCCAAACTCCAACCAGTAACACCTTTGTGCTCCTCAGCTCTGTCCCTAGACTTAGCCTAAGTATCTCCAGTCCAGTCCACTCCCTTCTGACTCTAATTCTAGTTTCCAGATAACTGAACTATTGAGTGACAAAGAAGAATGAGAAGATAAAGAGAAGAAATATTCATATGTTAATTTTATCGCAGTCACATTTAAAACCATAATACGTAATACAAAACGGTATGTAATGATTATGAAGTCAATCTAAAAAACTATGAAGATAATAACTGTATTAATCAGGGCTTGGGGGTGCCTGAGTGGCTCAGTTGGTTAAGCATACAACTCTTGATTTTGGCTCAGGTCATGATGTCAGAGTCCTGGGATTGAGCCCAACTCTGTGCTCAGCAAGGAGTCTGCTTGAAGATTTTTCTCCCTTTCCCTCTGCGCCTCCTCCCTCACACACACACACACACACTCTCCCTCTCTCTCTCTCTCTCTCATATATATATTTAAAGATTTTATTTATTTATTTGACAGACAGAGATCACAAGTAGTCAGAGAGGCAGGCAGAGAGAGAGGGAGAAGCAGGCTCCCTGCCGAGCAGAGAGCGGATGCGGGGCTCGATCCCAGGACCCTGGGATCATGACCTGAGCGGAAGGCAGAGGCTTTAACCCACTGAGCACCCAGGCACCCCTCTCATATTTATCTTTTTAAAAAATAATAATAATAATTAGGGCTCTTGGTAAAACAACAACAACAACAACAACAACAACAAAACCCAAATTCAGTTCTGACCTTGGCAGAATAAGGAAATTATGGCATGGATGCTAAGGTGCCTCATTTCATACCAGGAAGGTAAAATCATTAGAGAGCCAAGAGTCAACTGATTTCCATTACAAAGTTGATTTCTCCCCACATCCTGCCTTATTCTCTTTATTCACCCTTATTCTCTCTAGCTCATCATCTGTGCTTTTTCTTGTCTGTGTGTTGGTTATAGTTTCTTGAGAGAGGCAGAGTGTATTTATTTATCTTCCTGAGAATATAGTTGTCAACAGCCCCTATGTTTCAATTTTTGCAACTCCCAGTAGAGTAGGAGGAACTTAATGGTATGTATATGTATTTCCAATTTCTAAAATTAAAAAGGAAGTGAAACAACAGAGAAGAGCTCTGATGAGCCATATTCTTTGATATATCAATAGTGGTAAGAGAAGAGAACTAAAAAATCATGCCACTCTTGTGCAAACTCAAGAGTAGGGTGAAGAAAGAAGTAGTTCCTAGGTGAAGGGAGGATTTTTCTGGTATTAACTTCTCAACTGAAACAAAATGAAAAAGACACCAGCTATTAAAATGTGATTTCTTTTTTTTTAGTTTCTCTTTTGTATTTTAAGAAAAGTTATTTATATGAACTGCATGTTCTATTCTTAGTATGTCATTAGTATTTGAAATTCTCATTCCTCCAAGGTACTGAAAGAAGTCAAGTCAGAGTAAAGAAATGTATAATAGCCAATTATTTGTTTGCTAATTGTACTTTAGGGCATAAACTGTATTAGAGAGTTTAGTATCAGTGATTATTCCTCAAAAAATAAAAGCACACTAAGCATAATTTCTTTGGAAAAAATATCGCTTTATTTTCTTCCTTTTTTTTTTGTTTAAATCATTTATTTTTTTTCAATGAAATAATGATTCTGTATTGGCACATTACAAATGGCAGGTTCTGTTTGATTCAAGGTTCTATTTTACCTACAGTTATTGCTAAATTTGTAGTATAGACATAAAGATTCATATAGGATTCATTTTATATACACATAAATTATTTCCCATTAAGTTTATTCTAAATTTCTGTATATTCCAGTACAGATATTTATGCTACGTATTAAAAATATCTGTGAAGTTTTGAAGGAAACCAAGTAAAGTTCTAGAGAAAAATTGTCATAGCAATACTTTGAAGGTATACCCTTCAACAATAACTAAACACAGAGTTCTAGTTTTCCTGTGAGTATCCAGTGATTATTTTTTAGTTGATTATGCATGTTAGAGAATATGTCAATATAATAGAATATGAAAACACTGACTTGAAAATATAGTATGTATCATTATTTATAATAGCAAAGAATTTATAATTTTGATTTTCCAAATAATCTTTCAAAAAATTCTTTTTCTTTTCTTAAGTTAGTGGGTTTTTATATCTTGAGGAAAGCCCTACTTAATGAGTCTTTTTCAAGAAAAATTTGAAATATTACCATTGGTCATCTAGTGTCATTATCAATAAGATATGTTTTATAATGTCAGCCAGTTCTTTAAATAAAATAAGCCAAGTTTAATAAAGTCTGGCTTGATTATGATTTTGTCTTAGGAATTTAAAAAGTGTAATGTGAGTTATTGTGATTAAAGCATATTTAGTATGGGCAGAATAAAATGCATTTTACTGATTTTCTAGTTTTTCTCTTTCCCCTTTTCCCTCCCTCCCTTTCTTCTTTCTTCCTTCTCTCTCTTCTCTTTTCCTCTTGTTTTCTCTTTTTAAGTCATTCCATGCATGTGTGGGTGGTAGCCTCTAGTAATAAGAATATTGTATCAGAAACCTTTTTCTTTGACTCAGCAGGTGAAAAAAGTTCTCTTTCATAAAACACTATTCCTGTAGTAGGAATCTTGTATACTCATCATGGATCCACGTCACTTTGTCCAGGGAAGTATAAGGATTTCTTTATTTAAAACAAATAAGATGTAATTTCAACTCTATAAGGGCAGAAAGTAGAGGGGGAAATGATGGTGATAAATCTTGAGAATTACAGAAACTGGTATTTTTTAAACTTTTCTAAAGATGGAGAGAGATTCAGGCAAGAGTTGTGTTTCACCTGACGTATAGCAGTTTTCTAGAAGGATATAAATACTTCTCAAGACTGCATATGTATTTAAGAATTGCTGCCTTAACTTTACCAGCATTACCAACATCACAGATTTTCATGCCAAAATGTATTTAATGTCATTTGGTATTTATTTATTTTTTTAAATACACTGTGTTGTTTAGTTTTAGGTTCACAACAAAACTGAGCAGAAAGGACAGTAAATTTGTATGTCCTCCCTGTTCCCACACATACATATACCTTCCCAACTATCAATATCCTGCACCAGAGTGGTTCATTTGTTATAATCAATGATTCTGTATTGATGCATCATTATTATCCATGTCGGTAATTTATATTAGAGTTCATTCTTGGTGTTTTACATTTTATGGATTTTGGAAAATATATAATGACATGTATCCACAATTACAGTATTATAAGGAATAGTTTCACTGTCCAAAAAATCCTCTGTGCTCCTGCTATTCATCCTTTTCTCCTCCCTAACTCCTGGCAATCACTGATTTTTTTTTTTTTTATTGTCTCCAAAATTTTGCTTTTTCTAGAATGTCATATAGTTAGAATCATAAAGTATATAGCCCTTTCAGATTGGCTTTTTTCACTTATGAACATGAATTTAAGGTTCCACCATACCTTTTCATAGCTTGAAAGCTCACTTAATTTTAGTGCTCGCTGAGTGATCTTCCATTGTCTGGATGTACCACAGTTTATTAATCCATTCGTCACCTGAAGAACATCTTGGTTGCTTCCAAGTTTTGGCAATAAATGTTCAGCTCTGTTTGGTAATCACGAAGGAGTGCAGTTGCTGCGTTGTATGGTAGGATGTGTTTAGTTTTGTAGGAAACTGCCAAATGGTTTTCCAAAGTGGCTATGCCATTTTGCATTCCCACCATTAATGAATAAGAGTTTCTGTTACTCCACTTCCTCACTAGCATTTGGTGTTGTCAGTGATCAGGATTTTGGCTATTCTGTTAGGTATGTAGTGGTACCTCTGTTATTTTTTCATATTGCTGTTACTAAGCCCAGGTAATTAAACAGCTTTCAGTAAGTAGAATAGAAACCAAGTTGCCAGTGAAAGCTGACTCCCAGAACATAGCAGATCAAACAGAAACCCAAGGAACTGAAAGAAAGGTATTAAGATAAGCTCAGTTATTTCCTGTATGCATGAACTATTTGAATGGATTTAAGAGTATTTGGTAAAATCATTCATCTACTTTAAAAGCAGTAAAGAAGATAGTAAAGTGCACTGTGTTCTGAAACCAGGGATTTAAGTGTGCAGATCTTCCAAGGCATTTATATCAATATTTCCTTGAATACTATAAAAATGAAACTTAAACGATTTCAACAACAACAACAAAAAATAGGTAGGCAGACTTCGTTGATACTGTATCTGATAGCCAGGGAAACTATGAGGACATAAGAAAGTGTAGTGCTTTACACGAAAGGGATGTATTCATAGGGCTTGCCTTTTTTGTTGTTTTGGGAGGTACTTAAAAGAAAGATCATGTTTACACACACCCATGTGTCCTATAATTTTTTAAAATCCCCATTTTATACTCTACCCTCTATGTGATAAAACCTATACATGGCTTTGTAAGTTAATATATATGAATTTTAGATCTCTACAGCCTATTTTCTCTTCCCCCATCTCTAAATTGTTCATGTTATTATATTCATTCTGTTTAATTACTTGTCTTTTTTCTCTACATTGCTTTGGCTTTTTTATTGTGTGTAAACTTATGTTTTAAATTAAAAAAAATTATTGATTCTCTACTACCATTATCACAAATCTTATCATGAGAAAACAGTTGCAAATTCTTTGGATACAGCTTAAATGAGTTTTGTGAATAAATTTCAAAATGATACCAAGAATAGGGATTAAGAAACTTTTAGATTCATATAGTTTATAGGAAATTATATTTAGCAGTTTTGACGTGATATTTTAAGGTCATATCCAAAGAATGTAAGATACTTTGATAAATACTAAGAGTCATAAATAGTATATTAACATTTCAGCAAGAAAATAATGTTGATATATAATGCCCCAAGAATTTATAAATGATAGCATTTAGAAAATTTAATATTAATAGCTTTGTGAGGAAGATTTTATTCCCTTTTTTCAATGGGGAGGACTTGGTAAAACCCTTAATGAATTGAAAACCTTAGTTTGTGTATTCATGGAATAAATAACAGTCAACTAATATGTGATTACTTAGTAATGGTTTGCTCTGTGTTACAAAGAAGTTGTAAAGTTTTAGATTTTTGAATTAAATAATAATAAAAGTAATGATGAAGGCTTTTCATATGCCAGTTTTTTAGAAGGTATTATTGAGAATCTTTGAATAACTCCAAAATATTTTCATTAAATAAATGTTTTCTTAATGGACACGCTTTTCATTTAAACATAGTTGAGGACTCCCTTCCAAAAGGAGAATTTCAGAATTACCTGTCAGTGTCCTCTATTAAAACAGATATCCTTTAAACCAGACAAATCAAGTTTTTCTCAATTTGTTACCCATAGGGGAGTTACATTGTTCAGAAGGAAATAAGATGGATATTCTAAGTAGAATGTTTTTGGATGCCTTTCATGGGACATTAGTGGGTCTTTAAAGGGAGTTTATTGATTCTTCAGGCAGCACCAGAGGCAACCCAAGATCTATTGCTCTGTTACTTTAAAAGCAGCAGCAGACATGCCACTTTTCCTAGGAGATCTTTCAATGCTCAAGACTTGAAAATTTCTACAAACCAATTGCATTTGTCATCTCCTGCTTGATCCTCTGAGTCCCACAGGCCATGTCTGAATGGTTTAGAAGCTATATTTGTGCTCAAAATGCTTGTTGGAACAAATGCATTTTTAGGGCAGAGACTCCATAAATGAAATCTAAGCATTCAGACCTATAAACATCAATGAGAAGAAGTAAAGATCATGAAGCAGGCCAACTTAGTGGAATTCTATGAAAGACAACCTAGACTCACAGCCTTAGGTCACCTGGTATAGCAGCTCAGAGATATAACCAGTCTCTTTGTGGATTCTTCTGAGGAAGGAAAGCTCATTATTTGTTAAGGCTATAAATTTCATTTTGGAGTAGCAAAACTTTTAAAAGGTGATCTTTGCTATTCTAGAATCCAGCTTCCTCTAACTTTAATTTATTATGACTTTTAAGATTGCTATTTGGATGACGTAGACTAAACATATTTTCTTTTATCTTTATGTTTACATCATAGTCATTCATTCTTGTCCATCCCTTTCAGAAGCCCCAGATTTTGCAGTGTTCCTTAAAGTGTTCAATTAAAAGCATATATAAAACTTAAAGTATAAAGAGAGGGTGGATAAAATTTTTAAGTCATTCTGGATCAATGCCCAAAATAACTAGAATGCACAGACCCTTCTTTTTTCTAGGTTTTGGCTAAAGTTTTTGGTGTTCATTGTATTAAGGATACTCAAAAATATAGAATTGTGATTTTCTTTTCTCAAGATGAAAGCACAATAAATATATTTAGGTATAGGTACTAAAAATATTTTAGATTACCATATAATTTTAAAAGAATATATTAGAGATAAGTTTGTGCTTATTAGCAGATGGCAATCTCAAAAATTATTACATATTAGAGCTGCTATTATTTATTTATTTATTTTTTAAAAAGATTTTATTTACTTGTTTGACAGAGAGAGATCACAAGTAGGCAGAGAGGCAGGCAGAGAGAGAGAGAGAGAGAAGGAAGCAGGCTCCCTGCTGAGCAAAGAATCTGATGTGGGGCTCGATCCCAGGACCCAGGGATCATGATGACCTGAGCTAAAGGCCATGGCTTTAATGCACGGAGTCACCCAGGTGCCCCTAGAGTTGCTTTTAGAGTCAGCTTTACTAACTAATGTGCCTTTTTTAGTTATATATGAACCTGTACTCTTAATGAGTAGGTGTTCATATTCTTACGAAAGTACCAATTAGGAATCAGTTTCCATTTCTGAAGTAGCAATTGGGGAATTATAGTTCAATGATAAGAGCATGAACTCTACAGTCAAATTATTTGATTTTCTTTTTTCTTTATCAGTTCACCTCAAACAGATATGCTTCTCTTTCAAGAGTCTGAGTGTCATGTTTAGTTAATTTGATTTGCTTATATGCTTGGATTAACAAAGATAGACATCTAAATTTCCTCCACTGCTAAGACAGTTAGACCTTCCCATGTGTCTGGTGCCAGATATAATGCTCAGTAATTTGTAGAAACCACATAAACAGAGTGAAACTAAAACATACCTAAGACCCAGTATTTGTAATAATCCTTGGTGCCTAAATTGAGACCCTTAGAAATGTTGCAGGCAATATTATGGAAAGAGCCCAAAAGTCCATTAGCTGATGAATGGATAAAGAAGATGTGGTTTATATTTACAATGGAATATTACTCTGTTGTAAAAAAGAATGAAATCTAGCCAGTTGCAAAGATGTGGATGTAGCTAGAGAGTATTATGCTAAGTAAAATAAGTCAGAAAAAGACGAATACTATATAATTTCACTTGTATGTGGAATTTAAGAAACAAAACAAATGAATGTGGGGAGAAAAAGAAAAACCAAGAAACAGACTCTTACCTGTAGAGAACAAACTTATGGGCAAGCAGTTGGGTAAAATAGGTGATGGGGATTAAAGAGGGCATTTGAGATGAGCCCTGGGTATTGTATGTAAGTGTTCAATCACTGAATTCTACACCTGAAACTAAATCTACATGGTTTGTTAACTACCTGAAAATTAAACAAAAACAAACAAAAAGGAATGTGGCATGCAAAAAAATACTCATGTAAACTTGTCTTCTGAGATGTACCAGTCACACTGCAATTCAACTTCTTATGTTTTATAGTAAGGACTATATTTTTCAATTTGCCAGTTAAATGATTCTACTTAACATGCAAAGACAATGTGATATTGCCCAGCCTTTGGGGTAGAAAACCACCTAAGATGGAAGAAAACCTTTAAAATTAATCTTTCAACAGCAAGATAGTAAAGAAATCCTCAGAATCTATAACCAGAAACCTTAAATCTAGAATAATCAAGTGTTGAAGATGGACATTGCCTTCAGAAATCTGCCAGTTGACTAGGGCCATCCAGAGCTTCGGTTTTAGGGCCACATGTGAGTGACAAATACTAGAACATACACAGTGGAGAGATGGATGGAGAGGTTCAGAATTAAGGTAGAACCCTCAAAAGATGACCCTTTCTGTGGCTGAAAGGAGAAAAGAAACCTGCCTTTTGGTGGGAAATATTAAGGAATATTTGCCCCTGGGGGGGCTTCAGGAAAAAAAAATATACCATTAAAAAAAAACCCAAAACCACAATCTCCTAAGAATTTGTAACCATTTTTCCTGGGTTAAGGACTAGAAATAACAATAATTAGTTCTGAAACCCACAACTGGGAAATTTATTTTAAATATTCTCAAGTGCCTAGTAAAACTATATGCACATTGAACACAAGCCTCAAGATAATCCGCCAGTACACTTCCAGGGAACCATAATTTCTTAAAAACAAGAGCAACAATATATTTATAAGACACATGAAGAAAGAAGTAAGACTCAGAGTCAATAGAAGCACAACTACAGAATGAGATATTCATAGACTGTTGATACTGAAATTGTCATCACAGAATATTAACTATGCTAAATATATTTAATTAAAAAAATAGCAAAATTAAGGCTGAGATATGACTTTCAAAAGGATCAAGTGGACCTGAAAAAGAACATTGTAGCACTTCTAGAAAAATAGATGAAACACAAAGGTCAGGCTAAACCAAGAATTAGATGCAATGACGAGAAAATTGATGCAATACAAAATAAATCAGAAAAGACACATCTAGAGTGCCCCCAGAAAAACAAGAGATAAAACTATGAGGAAAAAGATAGGAAACTTGTAAAGCAGTAAGTTCTAACACTTAATGCCTTCATCTAATTGAAGTTAGTGAGGCTAAAATCTTACTGCATTAAAAATAAGACTATTTTTCTAAATTTAGCATAAAAGAAGTACCAAAACATACCCCAACTGGACAGAAAGTATTTTTCCCACACATATGTTACTGACAAGAGAGATTTACTCTCTATTGGTAGTAGCAGATTTTTCTAAAGGACTGAATGTTTGTATCCAAAAGGTTGAAGTCCTAACCCTCCAGGTGATGTAACATGTTAGAAGGTGGGGCCTTTGGGAGGTAATTAGGTCAAGAGGGTGGAGTCCTGGTAACTGGGTCAGTATCCTTCTAAGAAGCCAGAGATTATCTTTCCCAGCCCTGTGATAATATAAGGAAAAGAAAGCTGTCTGCAAACTAGGCAAATGTACCTTACTAGACACTAGACCCACTAGAAACTTGATCATGGACTTCACAGCTTCCAGAACTGTGAGAAGTGTTTGTGATTTAAGCCACATAGCCTCTGGTATTCCATTATAGCAGCCCATACTGATTAAGACTTTTTTTGTCTGGTGGAAAAAAGATGTACACACAAGCACATGCACATACAAAACACTTCTGGAAAATTTGCTAAAGAAAACATATAGCAAATAGGAAAAGAAGTGTGGAATAGTAGATACATATATGTATAAACATACATACATTTATACAATGGCATATACATATCCTGGAAAATGAGTACAAGAATATATATCAATTTCAAACATAATATTTAGGGATTAAAGAAAATCACACAAGAAGAGACAATTTATATAATGGTGAAAGATACAAAACCAAATAGTATTTAGGGAAACAGACCTGAAGCATATTATTTTGTAAAAATTATTTAAAAAATTGCTTATTAAAAAAAATAAGTACCAGAGGGGTGCCTGGGTGGCTCAGTTAAGCATTTGACTTTTGGTTTTGGCTGAAGTCATGATCTCATGGGTCATTGTGAAATTGATCCCTGCATTGGGCTCTGTGCTCTTCCAGGAGTCTGCTTGAAGATTCTCTCCCTCTGCCCTGCCCTCCCCCACTCTCTTTCTTCCTCTTTTTCTCTCTTTCTCAAATAAATAAATCTTCAATTAAATAAATCTTTAATTAAATCTTTAAACAATTTTTTTTAGGTTTGAAAGATTTTAATCATTTAGTAAATGGCTTTGTAAACTGCAGGCAGTAATAACTTACTTCAAGTAGTACAAGCACGATCAAGGGCATACCTTGATCATATTTTTTATTAAAGATTTTATTTATTTATTTGACAGACAGAGATCACAAGTAGGCAGAGAGGCAGGCAGAGAGAGAGAAGGGGAAGCAGGCTCCCCGCTGAGCAGAGACCCCGATGCAGGGCTCGATCCCAGGACCCTGGGATCATGACCTGAGCAGAAGGCAGAGGCTTACCCCACTGAGCCACCCAGGCGGCACCATGATCATATTTTTAACGGACATAAATTTCACGATTAACATTTTGATCTCACTGAACAATAGTCTGTACTCAAACCTACTCTATAGATCCTAAACTATCATAAGGTGAAGGGAATATTTAAATACTAGAAAATAAAGACCAGAAAGTTTAGAATACTGAATGGTTAACTTTTAATGGAGGAATTAAATTTGATTGGGAAGGGACCCACAGGGGATCTCAAAGGTATTGATTATGTTTTAAATTCTTGAGGTGGGTGGTGAGTACATATGTGCTTTTATCAAATATTATTACTGTTATGTAGACCATAAGATATATGCACTTTTTTGATTTTATGATGTATTTTATAGTATGAAAATCTTAATAAGCCATTTGCAGTAGCATCTTTAAAAATTACTGATTAATCGTTAATTTTGATGCCACCTTAATTGGGTTCTCAACACATGGAGGAAATAAATAGGGATGTGTTTAGATCAGTTCAGTGTATTTTCTGTCTAACTATATGCAAGACTAAAAGTATTATTTTGTCAAATATGTTAAATGTTTAGGGTAATGAAATGTCTTTGGCATTTTATCAATAGTAGCATAGTCCTGCTCTAATTGATTTTAGTGCCAAGCTAATTTTATGCTTGAGAAATTTAAAAAAATTTAGGTTAAAACTTTAGCAATTCCCAATTAATTTCTGACTTATTGTGTCTAGTAGTAGAAGTAGCAGGATGGAAGAAGGGACTATATTAATTTAGGTGGTATTTATAGAGCACAGGGAGAAGGACAGAAAATTGTGTGACATGAATAATGAGAGGGTCCGAAAGCTTCATTGAGGACTTGATTTTAGAGATGCTACTGCACCCAGGAAATAGTATATGTTGTTTTTACCAAAGACAAATTAAAGGAATTAAAGATGTTTTTAGTGGGGAAAAATGAGACAAATGATGATTAATGTTAAATGTGTAAAATATAGTGAGCAAGCACTTTTAATAGCTCTGTCAGTATCCACAATGAGGTTAATATCAACAAATTATAAATGCTAACACTAAATCTTAAATGTTAAATTACTAACTGGTAAATGTCAGAGCTATACAGAAATCATGGTTTGCTGCAGAGATTATTATTATTTAATGGTGTGTAAGATGCTAGGAAGCATAAAAATTTAAAAAAAATGATTTTACTTAATTAGATATATACACTGTTTTCCACAAGTGTTTGAGTTGTCTTAGTATTGTATATAAATTCAAATGAAACTGAAAAAAAAAAAAATCTACCAAGGCCATGGGAAAATACTAAAAGAATAGAAAGACAAGGTCAAGGAAGAAGTTGAGGAAGACAAAAGTGAGTTTCTTCAAGAAATATTTCTTACCAATAAATCTTATTGTCTCCATTTGTTGGTATTGTCTAAACCAAAATTAAAACATAGAATATCTAGGGAATAAACAAATTGAAAACTTTATCCAAAAATTCTTGATAAACATCATTATTCTCATGGGTCTTAAAAGTCTACATATGACTTATGGGTTAATGCTATAACTAAGATCTGACTTTACTGTTTCTCCATTGAAATATTTATCTTATTTTTTTTTAAAGAAATTATCAGCAAGGATACATTTCTTTTTTTTTTAGATTTATTTATTTATTTATTTGATAGAGAGAGAGAGAGATCACAAGTAGGCAGAGAGGCAGGCAGAGAGAGAGGGGGAAGCAGGCTCCCCGCTGAGCAGAGAGCCCGATTCGGGGCTGGATCCCAGGACTCTGAGATAATGACCTGAGCTGAAGGCAGAGGCTTAACCCACTGAGCCACCCAGGTGCCCCTGAAATATTTATCTTATTAATGCAGTGGTACCAGAGGAAAAAGATATAAATATATTTATTTATTTATTTATTTAAGCCACATAGTGATCTCTAGTATTCCATTATAACAGCCCAAACTGATTAAGACATACTTTTTTTTCATTTTTATAAGATTTTATTTATTTGGGGATGCCTGGGTGGCTCAGTGGGTTAAAGCCTCTGCCTTTGGCTCAGGTCATGATCCCAGGACCCTGGGATTGAGCCCCATGTCAGGCTCTCTGCTCAGCAGGGAGCCTGCTTTCCCTCCCTCCCTCTCTGCCTGCCTCTCTGCCTACTTGTGATCTCTGTCTGTCAAATAAATAAATAAAATATTAAAAAAAAAGAATTTACTTATTAGTCAGAGAGAGAGCTCATCATGAGAAGTAGGCCCCCTGCGGAACAAGCGGCCCTATGTGGGACTCCATCCTAGAACCCTGGGATCATGACTTGAGCTGAGGCAGATGCTTAACCAACTGAGCCACCCTGGTGTCCCTGATTAAGACATATTTTTATGATGAAATATATATGTGTGTGTGTGTGTGTGTGTGTGTTTTCTAAATGAGCAGATATCTAGAGCACCAGGATTTGGGAGAAACTTTTTTAGAACCTTTAATTTTTAGATCAACCATATTTGTTTGGAGCAAAGTTTATTGTGTAAAAGCCAGATTCTTATATTCAGTGATGACCAGGTAGTCAGAATGAGAGAGTTGTGGGCAAAAGATTCATGTCCATGTTCAGGGCTCAGCTGTGTCCATAACATAGTGTTTTGATATGCAGATATTTGGCTTGGTAGGTGTTACACATTCTTTTCCTCCAAATTATCTTCCTTAGTCATTACTAATAGACTATTATTTAAATAAACTTGATTTTTTTTTGTAATTTATTTTGGAGACCAAAGTTTGAGTTCAACTATGAGTGGATGAGATATAGTTCATAAAAAACAAACAAACAAAAAAACCACAACAAACAAACAAATCCACCAAAAAACCAGACTGATGGATGTTTATACTATATCGGTGGAAGTGTGTCAACTTACTGTGTTGATGAGTAGAAAATATAGTAAATTTTTAAAATATCAGGTGTTGAGAATAAAAGAGAAAAGAGACTGCATAGAATACGTTCTATCTAGAAAATGTGCTTCGTCCGTAGAGGATGAGAATGATCCCAAATTCCATACCTGAATAGAGAACTGATTTCAAGCTTTAGAAGTATAAAAACAGAAATGTAGACAGTGGGACGTGCCTTGGTAGCTCAGTCAGTTAATTGTCTGACTCTTGGTTTCAGCTCAGGTCATGATCTCAGTGTCTTGAGACAGCCCCGAGTAGGATTCTGCCCTCCAGCTCAGAGTCTGCTTGTCCCTTTCCCTCTGCTTTTCTCCTCCTGCTGCTGCTGTTGTTTTAATCTCTATTTCATTTATTTCTGCTGTAATCTTTGTTATTTACTTACTAATTTTATTTTTTCTTCATTTTTCTTTTACTAGTTTTTTGGGTTGCAAAGTTAAGTTTGGGACTTTTCTGGTTTCTTGAAGTAGGAATTTATCACTATGAACTTCCTTTTTAAAATTGCTTTTGCTGGGATGCCTGGATGGCTCAGTTGGTTAAGCGGCTGCCTTCGGCTCAAGTCATGATCCCGGCGTCCTGGGATCGAGTCCCACATCACGCTCCTTGCTCGGCAGGGAACCTGCTTCTCCCTCTGCCTCTGCCTGCCACTCTATCTGCCTGTGCTCACTCTCTCTCTCTAACAAATAAATAAATAAAATCTTTAAGAAAAATGAAAAAAAAATTGCTTTTGCTGCATCTCAGATTTTGGTATATTACATTTCCATTTTCATTTATATCCAGGTATTTTTAAATTTCTCTGATTGCTTCTTTGACCAGTTGGATATTCCATAACATATTGTTTAATCTCCATGTATTTGTAAATTTTTCAATTTTCTTTGTGTTATTTCTAGCTTTATACCATTATGCTACAAAAAGATGCTTGATGTAATTTAAATCCTTAAATAAAGATATATTTATTTATTTGAGAGAGAGAGAGTGAGCACGGGCAGGGGGAGGGGCAGAGGGAGAGGAGAGAATCTCATGCAGACTCCCTGCTGGGCATGGAGCCGCACATGGGGGCTTGATCCTGTGAAGATGAGATCAGGACCTTGAGCCAAAATCAAGAGTTGGAGGGTAAACTGATTGAGCCACCAAGTTCCCCTCCTCTTAATTTTTTTTTTTTTAAAGATTTCATCTATTTATTTGACAGACAGAGATCTCAAGTAGGCAGAAAGGCAGGCAGAGGGGGGGGGCAGGCTCCCCACTGAGCAGAGAGCCGGACGTGGGGCTTGATCCCAGGACCCTGAGATCATGACCTGAGCCGAAGGCAGAGGCCTTAACCCACTGAGCCACCCAGGCGCCCCTTAAATTTTTTTTTTAAAGATTTTATTTATTTGAGAGAGAGAGAGAGAGAGAGAGAGCATGAGAAGAGGGAGGTCAGTGGGAGAAGCAGACTCCCTGCCTAGCAGGGAGCCCGTTGTGGGACTTGATCCTGGGACTCCAGGATCATGACCTGAGCAGAAGGCAGTCGTTTAACCAACTGAGCCACCCAAGCGCCCCCTCCTCTTAAAAATTTTAAGGCCTACTTTAAGGACTAACATATGATCTATCTTGAAAAATGTTCCATGTACACTTGACAAAATTGTGTATTCTGTTACTTTTGAAGAAAATATAATGTAAATATCTGTTAAGTCCACCTGGTCTAACTTGTCATTTAAGACTGATGTTTCCTTGTTGATTTTCTGTCTGAATGAATTACCAGTTGATGTAAGTAGAGTATTAAGAGCCCCTAATTTTATTATGTTGCTATCTATTTCTGGTCTGTTAATACTTGCTTTTTGCAGTTAGGGGCTCCTATATTGGGTGCATAAATATTTACCATTGTTATATTCTCTTGTTGTATTAGCTCCCTTATTGTTATGTGACACCCTGCTTTATCTCCCTTTTACAGTCTTTGTTTTAAAGTCTAGTTTGTCTGAAATAAATATAGCAACTCTAGCATTCTCTTGGTTTCCATTTCCCAGAAAGATGTTTTTTCTGCCCCTTCACTTTCAGTCTGTATACGTTCTTACACCTAAAGTGTAATTCTCCTCAGCAGCATATAATGGGTCTTGTTTTTTTTATCCATTCAGCTAGTCTATGTCTTTTGATTGGAGAATTTAGTCTATTCATATGTAAAGTAATTTTATGGATTGACATGTGGTTATTCCCATTTTGTTAATTGTTTTCTAGTTGTGTTTTTTTTTTTCAAAGATTTTATTTATTTATTTGACAGACAGAGATCACAAATACACAGAGAGGCAGGCAGAGAGAGAGAGAGAAAAAGGGAAGCAGGCTCCCTGCTGAGCAGAGAGCCCCATGGGGCTCAATCCCAGGACCCTGAGACCATGACCTGAGCTGAAAGCAGAGGCTTTAACCCACTGAGCCACCCAGGCACCTCTGTTTTCTAGTTTTTATAGTTCCTCTCTGTTCCTTTCTTCATCCCTTGTTCTTTTCATTTATAGTTTGGTGACTTTCTTTGATGGTAAACTTAGATTTTTTTCTCTTTATCTCTTGTATATTTACTGTAGGTTTTTGTGTTATGATTACCATGAGGCTCATACATAATAACATATCTATAATAGACTATTTAAAGTTGAAAATAACATAAGTTGGATCTCATGCTAATACTTTTTATTTTACTTTACCATGTTTTATGTTTTGATGTACATTTTACAACTTTTATATTATGTATATGCATTAACTAGTTATTGTAATCATAGTTACTTTTGCTATTTTTGTCTTTTAACCTTCATACCAGGTTTATGAGTAATTAGTCCAGTACCTTTACTGTGCATTTACTTTTTCAGTGAGATTTATTCTTTCGTGTATATTCTTATTACTAATTAGTATCTTTTCTTCTAGATTAAAGAAGTACCTTTAACATTCTTTTGTAAGGCCAGTGATGATGGTGATGAACCTCTTTAGCTTTTGTTTATTTGAAAAACTCTTTATCTCTCCTTCAATTCTGAATGATAATTTTGTCATGTAAAGTATTATTGGTTGGAAGTTTTTGTTTTGTTTTGTTTTGTTTTTTCTTTAGCATTTTGAATATATCATGCCACTTCCTCCTGGCCTGCAAAGTTTGTGCTGAAAAATCTGCTATAGTCTTGTGGAAATTCCTTTGCACATAACAGATTGTTTTTCTCTTGCTGTTTCTAAGATTCTCTCCTTGTCCTTAACATTTGACATTTTAATGTAATGTGTCTTGTGGGTATCTTTATATTCCTCTTTTTTGGAATTCTCTAGCTCTTGGACTGGATGCCTTTTTTCTTTCAAGGAAGTTTTCAGCCATTATTTCTTCAAATAAGATTTCTGCCTCTTTTTCTCTTTTCTGTCATTCTGGGAGCTGTATAATGATTTGAACCCATTTGATGTTATCCTGTTAGGTTAGTTAAGTTATATTCACTTCATTTTCCTTTTGCTCTGATTAGGTGAATTCCATGGCCTTGACTTTGAGTTGACTGACCCTTTCTTCTGCTTCATCTCATATACTCTTGAACCCCTCTACTGTATTTTTCAGTTCAGTTTTTGTATTCTTCTGCTCTGTGATTTCTGTTTGGTACTTTCTTATATTTTTAATCTCATTGTTGATGTTATAACTGTCTTCATCTATTCTTCTCCCCAGTTCAGTGAGCATCATTACTTGAACTCTTTATCAGGTAAATTACTTCATTCCATTAAGATTTTTTCCTCCAGTTTTAGCTTATTCTTTCAAATGGAACATATTCTCTGTCTCTTTGTTTTGCTCCACTCTCTGTGTTGGTTTCTATTATATAACAGATTAAACAATCACCTCTTACAGTCTTGAAGAAATGGCCTTGTATATAAGATGAAACTTTTTCCTCATCCCTGCCCAGTTCTTGGTTGTCAGTCAAATATCTATGCTGGTCCAAGCAGCCTATATTTTTAATAGCTCTCTGTAGTTGAAAATGTACTAAAACCTATCAGTGTTCCAAATGGGAGTGCTCCAGCAGGCTCCCAGATATGCAGGTTAAATTAGATGCTTGTCTCTCAGACCAAGGTTTTAATATAAGCAGATAAACCTCCTTCACTTAAAGTCTGGGTGCTGTTTCTGAGGTGGCCAAGGAGCAGATAATCTGAATATGTGACCTTTTTTTTTTTTTTTAAGATTTTATTTATTTATTTGAGAGAGAGACAGTGAGAGAGAGCATGAGAGAAGAGAAGGTCAGAGGGAGAAGCAGACTCCCTGTGGAACTGGGAGCCCAATGCAGGACTTGATCTCAGGACTCTGGGATCATGACTTGAGCTGAAGGCAGTTGCTTAACCAACTGAGCCACCCAGGTGCCCAATATGTGACCTTTTTAAAAAGGCCTTTTTCATATTGCTAGTTTCTTGTGACTCTCAGAATGTAAGCCTAATGTTAATTTTCAAAATTAGAGGGATAATCAGTGGATCAAAAAAGAAATTAAAGGGGAAATAAAAAAGTTTCTTGAGACAAATAAAAGTGGAAACACAGCATACCAGAAGTTGCGGGAAGCAGAAAAAGCAGTTATAAGAGGGAAACTCATAGCAATAAACACCTATGTTAAGAAGCAAGAAGATCCCAAATAAACAGCCTAACTCTATGACTTAAGGAATGGAAAGGAAAACACATACACAAAAAAACAAAAACAAGAAACTGAGTCCAAGGTAGCAGAAGAAGGAAATAATAAAAATTAGAGCTGGAAGAAATGAAATAGAGGGCAGAAACACAATAGAAAATATTAACCAAACTAAGAGTTGGTTCCTCTAAAAGATAATTGACAAATATTCAGCTAGACTTATTAAGGAAAAAAGTGAAGGGACCCAAATCAAAATAATTATAAAAGAAAAAGGAGACATTACAAATGATAATACAGAAATTCAAAGAATCATAAGAGACTACTCTGAAAAACTACATGCCAAAAACGTGGAAGACCTAGAAGAAATAGAAAAATTCTTAGAAGTACACAACTTACCAAGACTGGATCAGGAAGAAACAAAATCTGAATAGGTTAATTACCAGTAAAGAGATTGAATTAGTAATAGAAAACTCCCAGTGAAGAAAAGCCCAGGACCAAATGACTTCATTGGTGAATTTTACCAAACATTTAAAGAAGAATTAACATCAATCCTCCTCAAACTCCAAAATATCAAAGATGGGGGAATACTCCCAAATGCATTTTACAAGATCAACATTATCCTGATACTAAACCAGAAACAGACAATACTCAAAAAGAAAATTATAAGCCAATATTCGTGATGAGTATAGATGCAAAAATTCTTAACAAAATATTAGCAATTCAAATTCAGCGGCACACTGAAATAATCATATATCATGATTATCTCTGATACATAAGGATGGTTCAACATATGCAGATCAGTCAATGTTATACATCACAATAGAATGAAAGAAAATCATATGATCATTTTAATAGATGTAAGAAAAGCATTTCACAAAACTCAGTATCTGTTCATGATAAAAATTATTAACAAACTAGGTGTAGAGGAACACGTCTCAACGTAGTAAAGGCCATATATGATGAGCCCACAACTAACGTCATGCGTAATGATGGTTGAAAGATTTTCCTGTAAGATCAGAAACAAGGGAATGTGCCCACTGTCATTCCTTTTATTCAATAACTACTACAAGTCCTAGCTAGAGCAATTAGGCAAGAAAAAAGAAATAAAAGGTATCAGAATTGGAAGTGAAGAAATAAAAATGTCTGTTTGCAAATGACATGATTTTATATATGAAAATGTCTAAAGACCAAAAAACTGTTAGATCTAATCAATAAATTCATTAATATTGCAGGATACAAAATGCACATGCAAAAATCAGTAGCATTTCTATACACTAATGAAGAATTTTCTGAAAAATAAATAAAAGAATCGATCCCACTTACAATAGTATCAAAAACAAATGAAAAATAGGAACAAATTTAACTAAAGAGGTGAAAGAGCCTTACTCTGAAAGCAGTCAAGAAGAGATAATAAATGGAAAGCTATTCTGTGTTTATGGATTAGAAAACTTAATATTTTTAAAATGTAAATACTACCAAAGGGCAACTGTAGACAGTCAATACAATCCATATCAAGATTCAAATGGCATTTTTACAGAAGTAGAAAAAACTAAAATATATATGGAACCACAAAAGATACTGAATAGCCAAAGAAATCCTAAGAAATAAAGAGCAAAGAAGGAGGTATCACACTTCCTAATCTCAGGCTATGCTGTGCAGCTGTAGTTATCAAAACACTATGGTACGAGCATAACAAGAGACAAATAGATCAATGGAAGACAGTTGAGAACCCAAAAATAAGTCCAAGCATATAAAATCAACTAATAATTGAAAAAGGAACCAAGAATACTCAGTAGAGAAAAGACAGTCTTTTCTATGAATGGTAGTGGAAAAATTGGATATTCAGATGTAAAAGAGTGAAACGATTCATATCTTACAGCCCTCACTATTAATGATTATATAATTATGAACTCAATAATTAATAATAATTAACTCAAAATGGATTAAAAGCTTAAAATATAGGGCCCCAAATCATGAAACTTCTAGAAGAAAACATAGAAAAAAAGCTCTTTGACATGGATCTTGTTAGTGATATTTTGGATATGACACCTAAAGCACAAGCAGCAAAATTAAAAACAAATAAGTGCAACTACATCATCCTAAAAAACTTCTGTACAGCAATGGAAACCATCAACAAAATGAAAAGGTAACCTATGCAATGGAAGAAATATTGGCAAATCATGTATCTGATAAAGGGTTAATATTCAGAATATATAAAAGACTCATACAACTCAAAGCAAAAAACCAAATAATTTAATTTAAAAGTGGGCAAAGGGCCTGAAGAGATATTTCTTTAAGGAAGACATAGGAAAGAAAATATGAAAATATGCTCAACATTAGTAGTTATTAGGGAAATGAAAATTACAACCATAATGAGCGATCACCTCATGTCTGTTAGAAAAGCTATTATCAAAAAGACAAGATAACAAATGCTTGTATGGATGTGGAGAAAAGGGAACATTTATGCACTGTTGGTGGGATTATAAATTTATACAGTATGAAGGGTCCTCTAAAAAGTAAAAGTCAAAAAAAAGTCAAACTACTATAAGATCTCAGCAGTTCCACTTCTGGGAACATATCCAATGGAAATGAAAAACTAACTTGAAAAAATATTTACAGCCCCATGTTCATAGCAGCATTATTTAAAGTAGCTAAGTATCTGTTGATGGATGAATGGATAAAGAAATGGTAGAGAGTGTGCGTGTGTGTGTGTGTGTATGTAATGGGATATTATTCAGCCATTAAAAAATAAATCTTGGGGGCGCCTGGGTGGCTCAGTGGGTTAAAGCCTCTGCCTTGGGCTCAGGTCATGATTCCAGGGTCCTGGGATTGAGCCCCGCATCAGACTCCCTGCTGAACAGGGAGTCTGCTTCCCTGCTCCCCTGTTCCCCCATCCCCCGCCTTTCTCTCTGCCTGCTTGTAATCTCTGTCAGATAAACAAAATATTAAAAAAAAAAGTCTTGTTATTTGCAACAATGATGATGAACCTCTAGGGTTTTATTCTAAGTGAAGTAAGTCAGAGGAAGACAAAACTGTGTGATCTCTTCTATATGTGGAGTTAAAAAAGTAAACAACAGTGGCAAAACCAAACTCATAGATACAGAGAACAGATTGGTGGTTGCATAAGGCAAGGGGTTGAGGTTAGATAAATGATTAAACTGTTTTTTTGTTTGTTTGTTTTTTAATTTAAATAAATCGAACAGAAAGTAAATATTAAAAAAACTAATAAGGTACTTGTATTTTATGGCTACAGGAAAAGAGAGAGCAAATGTGAATGTTTGAACCATGACCAATGATTTGAGGTCTGTATAGAGAGGTCACATTTGGAGTATGAAAAAAAATGAGAGAAGACATATGACTTTCATTTGGTACGTAGGTACCCATGGCTGATAACTGTTATGTCTTATGTTTTCTTTCTATTATAGTGTTGAAGGGAATTGTTTAAATGGGAAAAAAAAAACAAACTTGGGAGCAAGGGAAAAATACTTCTCCAAAGAAATGGTAATCTTAATTAAATTAAAAACACACATTGTAGGAAATACCTTTAATCAGCAGAAGGAAAACAAAGACAAAAACATACAACATCAAAAACCAAAAAAAAAACAAAAAAACTCCTGCTGAGTTTGGTGAAATACAGAGAGAAGACCATTGACTATAGGAAGGGCATAAACATGAATTTTAAATGGGAAATTAAATGTTATAAATGTGTGAGTACCCTACTTCTACAAGAAATAATGTTCCCCTGAACAGAATTTATATCAAGGCAGAACTGAATGTGATCACAATAGTAAAAAAGAGAACTTGAAAAATGAAATTAAGAGAACTTGGTGATACGTGGAAGACATTAAAGGGAAGAAAGTAGTACCAGGGATTTCTGGAAAAATGGAAAAAATGGAGATTTAGTGTTTCAGATAGCACTTGTCAAAGGATGGGGAGGTTTTCTGCATTGGCAATGGATTTTTGTTCCCCATCTCATATAAAGGGCATAGAATTCTTATCATCATTTACTACCTTAGCTCTCTGAAAGCAAGGATTTTTGTCTATAACATAATGCCTGGTATTGAGTAGGCACTCAATAAATCTCTGTTGAGTGAATGAGTGAATATAATATTGCCAGCCTTTGCCAGTTTCCACTTAGTCCTTGCTATTTTGAAATAATACATCCTTAAAATAATGTGATTTCTAAAATAGTTTCCCAGTGCATTTCCAAAACGAAATAAAGGTATTTCTAAATACTGGAACTCTCTACAGAGAGACAGATCAGTGACTGGTGGAGGTAAGGAAGGGAGAGTTGGTAGCAAAAGACAGCTAAATAAATTAAAACTTAATGCTATTTTTTTAATGATAGTGTATGACAATTATTGACTGTTTTTCAAGGACAAACTTAACTCATAAAAATACGACATTTGATTATAATAAAGAAAAGTACCTCCCTTTTTAGACTACATTGCCATAGGGCACATGTTCCAAGTCATCCAGATTAGCTTTAGTTTATATAGATAGAAAAGAAAAAGGAGTCCAGAGTAAGAACTTAAAATTATATTTTAATTCTAAAGCATTATCCCCAATCTTTTTTATTATGCTTGGGCTGCTGATTTAGTAAAATATATTAATAATTTGTATTGATTTTCTGTTATCTGAGTCCATGATTTTAGCCATGGAGAAAAAGACTGAGAGAGGAAACGTGAATTAAAACAACGAGGGGCTCCTGGATGGCTCAGTCAGTTAATTGGCTACTTTCAGCTTGGGTCATGATCCCAGGGTCCTGGGATTGAGTCCCACATCAGACTCCTTGCTATGCGGGGAGCCTGCTTCTTCCCTGCCTGCTGCTCCCCCCTGCTTGTGCTTGCTCTCTCCTCTCTTTCTCTGTCAAATACATAAATAAAATCTTACAAAATAAAAAAAAAAAAAAAAAAAAGAACAGAGAGATACTACTACCCATCTATAATTATGGCCAAAATCCAGAACACTGACAGTACCAGTATGGGTGAGGATGTGGAGCAACAGGAACTCTCATTTATTACTGCTAGGAATTCAAAGTGTTACAGCTGCTTTGGAAGACAATTTGGCAATCTCTCACACAAGTGAACACATTCTTACCATAGCATTTAGCAGTTGTACTCTTTGGCATTTACCAAAGGAGATGAAAACTTATGTCCACATTAAAAACAAAACAAAACAACAAACTGTACATGGATGTTTGTAGCAGTTTTATTTATAATTGCCAAAATGTGGCAGCAACCAAAATGTCCCTTCAGTAGGTGAGTAGATAAAACACTGTGTTACAACCAGACAATGAAAAATTATTCATATGAAAGAGAAATGAGCTACCATGAAAAGATATGGATATATTTTACTAATGGAAGCTACTCTGAGGAGGCTACATAGTGTATGATCCCAACTATATGACATTCTGGAAAAGGAAAAACTGGAGAGACAGTGAAAAGATCAGTGGTTGTCATGCCTTGGGAGGGGGAGGGAGGAATAAATAGTCACAGTACAGAGGATTTTTAGGGCAGTGAAACTACTCTTATGATACTATGGGTACATGTCCAAACCCAAGGAATTTATAAACCAAGAGACAACCCTATGTAAACTATGGATTCTGGGCGATACTGGTATGTCAATGTAGGCTCATCAATTCTAACAAATACACAACTCTGGTGGGGGGATACTGATAGTTGGGGAGGAAATGTGTATACTAGGGCAGAGGCTATATGGGAAGTCTCTATACTTTCCACTCAGTTTTGCTGTGAACTGAAAACTGTTCTAAAAAATTTTTTTAAAAAGACAAAATCCACCAGTAATCTAATATTTTTCTCCAGTTTTTTTCTATAAACTGATAAGGAGTGTAAGAATAGACCATGCTAGAAGGTCTAAGGCTATGTGAAGATCTCGCTTAACCAAAATACTAGTAAGGTTAAAATACCAAATAAGAATCATAGCTGTCTCTCAGAGCTGACCTTGGTTAGATTATTGTGATCTATTGAGATAGAAATGTTTTTATTAAAATAATTCTAACAAGCCAAAATATGTTTACAATGAAACAATTCCTTAGTGTATGTAATTAATGGTTATAATTAAAATAATCTCAAGCAGCATAATACCTCAGCAGAGATCTTGGCTTCATCAGCCACCACAGCATGGAGCTCTAGGAGATTCTGATGGCAGATACTGAAAAATACAGTGGATCTAAGCAGTGGATCTGAGCATTGAACCCCACATACCAGCTGGGCCTTTTCTAGTAGGAGTCAACACAGACAGGATTTCACCCATTTGGATTGCTTTATATAATGCTTATATATATATATATATATGTGTTTTTTTTTTTTTTTTGGTTTCTTTTACTTTCTGCTTTTTTCAAGTTGGAAGTATAAAAGTAGAGGAATTAGAGAAGTTGACAAGACCAAACTTTCAGAAAAAAGAGGATGTTAGGAGAAAATTTAATGATGAAAGTATATATATATATATATATATGCATGATTATTTTAAAGTAAAACACAGCTTTGCAAGGCAACAGCCTTTATAGCTCAGTCTGGTCTTTGGTATTACAAACCTGCTAAGCTCCTCACCTTTTCCTTCCATCACTCTCTTTGAAAATCATGATGGCTGTTTTCCTAGCAGTTCTCTATAGCTATTAATTACTTCTTTAAACATTTTTAGAAACAGTCCTTTTTGGTTGACGTTTTAGACCTTTTTTTATAATTGAAACCCTCAGAAAAATGCTTGTGCAGCTACTTACTTAGCCTTTTCACATACCACTTAATAGTATATCATGGTTAATTAACATACGAGTTGATTTTGGATTTTTAGTGCTTAAGTCCAAAGCTGTTATTTCAAATTAAAATCACATTTGGCAAGAAATTAAATTATTTTACAGAATTACATTGAAATGGCACAATAGAATTTCATTGCATAGATTATATAACTTATTTTCATCAAATTTACACTCGAGTCTCAACATTACTTCTCCTTGTATACCAATAATACATTTAATATTCTATATAATTAAATTTTAGTGTTCCCCTGAATTTTCTTAGGAAATATTCTAGAAATATTTTAGAATATATTGCAGAATGGGATTATTAAAATTATAAACATTTTTATCTTTTGGGTAACATTTTAGTAAACTTAACATCTTTATACATTATTTCAACTATGTGTCTATGTGTCAATTTCTTCCTACAACCTACCACCTTTCGATATTTGTTTAAAAACAAAGCAGGGGCACCTGGGTGGCTCAGTGGGTTGAGCCTCTGCCTTCAATTCAGGTCATGATCTCAAGAGTCCTGGGATCGAGCCCCACATTGGGTTCTCTGCTCAGTGGGGATCCTGCTTCCCCCTCTCTCTGCCTGCCTCTCTGCCTACTTGTGATCTCTCTCTGTGTCAAATAAATAAATAAATAAAATCTTAAAACAACAACAACAACAAAGCAAACATCCTGCTTCTTAAAAAAAAAACTGTTATAGTGCAGATGAAATGCATTTTGTTGATTACATTTGTATAACTTTGAGAACAATGGAGGTTGAATTAATTTATCAGGTATTTATGTTTTATCACTTATAAATATTCTAATTTAGTCCTTTGACTATTTTTATAAGTAGGACAACCATTTTTTATTGGTTTGTAATTTTTTAAATATTTATATGAATATTTTGTCATTTTTTTCTCTTCTCATTTTTAATATTATTTACATTTTAATTATGGAAGTGTATTTATGAGGTTAAACTGTTTTTGAATGATATATTCCTATTTATTCATGTGCATTTCTTTATATAAAAATTCCATAAATATCCACTTGATTTTTCTTCTAATAATCCTATGGTTTCTTTCCTTTTTTCTTTTTCACTTTGAGTTTCAAAAGTAGGTTTTTAAAAATAGTGATTTAAGTTAAATCATTTAGTACTCCTAGACCCAAATTGCTATTAGATTATGTTATACCTGTGAAAATGGCTTGAGGAAGTTAACTTTTTAAAGAAGTAAGGAGTGATTGTTTTCACCTCTTAGTCAGAAGGGTATTTCCCTGTTCCTAGTGTGCTCTTGGGAGGAGGATATCATAAATTATTATGAATGGCACAAAGAGGCCTTTTCAAGGAATTGGTGGATGCCTTACCTTTGTCTGGGGTATCACTGGGTATGTTAAACAAGAGGCCATTACTCATATCTGGGGGGAAAAATATGCCCAAAACTAACTGTATTTCTTGCTAGGGAAAGGAAGCTCCTAATCTTTTTAAGCAGAGATCCAATGTAATGTAGGTTTTGGTGAAGTATGAAGTTAGAGATTAGTGGATTTTTAGAAGCATGAGTGTTAACAGATTGATATTTTTAGGGGTAGAGGATAGGAACTATTTATTCTCAGATATCTTTTGGGTATTTGTAGGAAAGCTTGCTGCTCTGGTGAGGAGATGCTACTGAATCTATTCCGTGTAACTGTATCATTTACCTGTAGTCAACCTTTGCCTATTTTTGTTTTGTTTTTTGCATTTTGGGGGCATAATCATTGTTACTCATATGCATGAAATCTGTTATAGAGAAAACTTGCAATACAAAATGGACCATTTTAAGGGGTATCTGGAAGTTATAATGCAGAGACTAGCCCATGATTCATTTCTATATATGTGCAAGAGAAGTTTACCTGAGGAGTTAGTTATGTAAACTTACTAGAATAGATTGAACTAACATTCACTTTTAGAACTATAGGGCCCTTAGGAAATAATGGACTAAGGAGAGTCAATTGCAAGAAAATCCCCACTGAGTGATAAATTCTGAGTACCTATGCATAGTGAGGCAGACTTGGTTTTTCTTTTTCTGACCTATAGAATATGCTTTGAATTTTCCCCTGGATAGAGTTTAGTTTTAGGTCGTTAAGTTTTCAGTGCAGTGTAATGATTATTTTCTAACATTTTCCAAGTACTGTTGTTTGTTTAATATTTATCTTATATTTCTAGTTTGCCTAATAATTTCATTATTTGAAGAGAGAGCGCATGAGTGTGTGCACATGAATGAAGGGAGGCGAAGAGGGAGAGAATCTTCAAGCTGACTCCCCAATGAGGGTAGAGCCCACATGGGGTTCAATCTCGCCATTCATGAGATCATGATGAGCTGAAACCAAGAGCCTGTCACTTAACTGACTGAGCCACTCAGGTTCTCCAAGCTCCCAAGTTCCTATATTTCTGTTGAAGTATGTTGACCCTATTAATATTTTATAGTTAAGACCTGGAAAGCACATCCCTTCTACTTACTCTACATTGTTGCAGATACTCACTTGACCATATCTACTTGCAAAGGAAGTTGGAAAATAATGTTTCTAGCTGGTTAATCACATTTTCAATTGAAACATTATAACTACAAAAAAGAAAGACAGGTTTTAGGAGTACATTTAACAATATACCACAAAGATAAAAGATTTCCCTTTACACTTCTGACTTGTTCAAATTTATCTCACGATTTGACATAATTTTGTATCATGTCACTCAGTTCATAGAGGTTATGGACTCTTCCTGTCTAGCCACCAAATAAAACAACACATTGATGACATTATATGAAAACACACACATATGCAAGGTTATACACAGACATGGATGCACATACACACATTTGCATATGTAGTACCTGTACATACACATAGCCATATATATACACATGTATGCACACAGATATGCAGGTAAAAAGCTTAAATCCAGGGGGAAGAGAGACAATCCTAAATTAAAAAAAAAAAAGAATACAGAAACAAAAGAATTAAATTCAGACTATTAGATTTCTCATAGATAGCTTAACAATATAGAGTTCTAAAGTTGAAAAATCTTTGAAACCAATGTGTGACAGAATTACCATTTACACAGGAGGACAAGATAAAAAACTTTTTGGGTCATTTAGGAAATTGAAATGTATCCCATATGCTATTTTTTTCTCAAAAAAATCACTAAAAAAAGTACTTAGAAAAAAAATAATCAAAATAAATAATTTAAGGGGGAGGAGTCAAGATGGCGGAGAAGTATCAGGCTGAGATGACATCAGGCAGCAGGAGATCAGCTAGATAGCCTATCAAACCATTCCGAACACCTACGAATCCAACAGGAGATTGAAGAGAAGAAAAACAACAATTCTAGAAACAGAAAATCGACCACTTTCTAAAAGGTAGGACCAGCGGAGAAGTGAATCCAACGCGACGGGAAGATAGACCCCAGGGGGAGGGGCCGGCTCCCGGCAAGCGGCGGAGCACAAAATCAGAACTTTTAAAAGTCGGCTCCACGGAGGGACATCGCTCCAGAGGCTAAACTGGGGTAAAGACCTCGTGGGGACAGCGTGGACTCAGGTCCCACGGGGTCACAGAAGGATCGGGGGTGTCTGAGTGTCGCAGAGCTCACAGGTATTAGAGCGGGGAAGTCGGCAGAGAACACCCCTCAAAATCAATAGGAATCGGTCCACACCCCGCTCTCTAATAGTAAAATTTACAAGTCTTAGCGACAAAGAGAAAATCCTGAAGCAGCCCAGGACAAAAAGTCTGTAACATACAATGGTAAAAATATTAGATTGGCAGCAGACTTATCCACAGAGACCTGACAGGCCAGAAAGAACTGGCATGATATATTCAGAGCACTAAATGAGAAAAACATGCAGCCAAGAATACTTTATCCAGCTAGGTTATCATTGAAAATAGAAGGAGAGATAAAAAGCTTCCAGGACAAACAAAAACTGAAAGAGTTTGTAAACACCAAACCAGCTCTACAGGAAATATTGAAAGGGGTCCTCTAAGCAAAGAGAGACCCTAAAAGTATTATCAGGAAGGAACAGAGACAATATACAGTAACAGTCACCTTACAGGCAATACAATGGCACTAAATTCATATCTCTCCATAGTTACCCTGAACATAAATGGGCTAAATGCCCCAATCAAAAGACACAGGGTTTCGGAATGGATAAAAAAAGAAAACCCATCCATATGCTGCCTACAAGAAACTCATTTTAGACCTGAAGACACCTCCAGATTGAAAGTGAGGGGGTGGAAAACAATTGACCATGCTAATGGACATCAGAAGAAAGCTGGGGTGGCAGTCAATCTGATTGATATCAGATCAATTAGATTTTAAGCCAAAGACTATAATAAGAGATGAGGAAGGACACTATATCATACTCAGAGGGTCTGTCCAACAAGAAGATCTAACAATTTTAAATATCTATGCCCCTAACATGGGAGCAGCCAACTATATAAACCAATTAATAACAAAATCAAAGAAACACATTGACAAGAATACAATAATAGTTGGAGACTTTAACACACCCCTCACTGAAATGGACAGATCACCCAAGCAAAAGATAAACAAGGAAATAAAGGTCTTAAATGACACACTGGACCAGATGGACATCACAGATATATTCAGAACATTCCATCCCAAAGCAACAGAATACAC
>RCUC01168825.1:0-61345 GCA_003697995.1 Taxidea taxus jeffersonii
TAAAAAAAAATATTTCTCAATTAAAACACGTTCATATTATTTGTTGAGTTCTAAGTATATACTATTTAAAAGATTATTTTAATAATCTCTATTTTTAACTGTAGATTTTTATATTGCTACCAAATTTGCACATTCTATTTCCTGGATAGTGTTTGGTGTAGATAAAAATTCAGTTCACTAGCAACCATGGAAATTATCAGTTAAAAATTGATACCCTTGGAAATGTACATCAATTTCACCCTAAAATATTTCAAAAATAAATGTAACCATCAAAATGAGATTTAAAGATGAAAAGAGATGGTACACCTGAGTGGCTTCATCTGTTAAGTGATCTACTTTTGATTTTGGCTTAGGTCATGATCTCAGGGTTGTGAGATCAAGGTCTGCATCAGGCTCAGCATTCAGTGAAGAGTCTGCTTAAGATTCTTTCTCTCCCTCTCCCTTCCCCCCTGCCACCTCCCACAGGCTTTCTCTCTCTTTCTCTCTAAAATAAAAGATAAATAAATAAATAAATAAGAAATAAGAAAGAAAAAGGCATTTCTCACATCACTGGAAATTTATAAATGCTTATTTAATTAAATTTGATCCAATATCCAAAGTTAAAATGTAAAGATTTGGAGGAAAATGAAGCTAAATTATTAAGCAACTCAGTCTTGTTGTGTTTGGTAAAGGAGTAAATAGTCATCAAAATAATCACCATGACTGTTTTACTCACTCCTATATTCCCTGGACTTCTCCTAATGTACAACCCATAACAGATATAATTGTTCAACAAATGAACAAACACAAATGAAAGGCTGGCATTAATCCTTTTTAAAATTTTTCATTTTCTTCACATTTTCCATTTTAATATAATCTCATGGCTCAGAAATCCAGCATCTTTTTTTTTTTTCATCTAATCTCAAATGACTTTGTAACTAGTAAGTTTGGGCGACATGCCATATAATACATGAAGAAATATGGCAGTTTGTTTATAGTCTTACCATTGTATTTGCCATCTTATTTACTTAATTAACAAATTGATTAATTTAATTGTTTCTCTCTGATATGACACTGGTGGAGTTTGAAGCCATTCTTAGTGCTTAGCTTATTTATTTATTTATTTATTTATTTATAATTCAAGTCAGTTAATATACAGTGCTGCACTGGTTTTAGGAGAAGAATCTAGTGATCCCTCACCCACGTACAACACCTAGGGCTCATTCCAACAAGTAACCTTAAGACCATCACCCATTTAGCCCATTCCCCCAACTCAACTCACCTCCAGCAGCCCTCAGTTTGCTCTCTATAGTTAAAGGTCTCTTATGGTGTGTCTCCCTCTCTGGTTTTCTTATTTTATTTTCTCTTCTCTTCATGCATTTGTTCTGTTTCTTAAGTTCTACATTAGTGAGGAGACCTGGATGGCTCAGTATGTTAAGCATCTGCCTTCAGCTCAGGACATGATCCCAGGGTTCTGGGATTGAGTCCCACATTGGGCTCCTTGCTCAGTGGAGAGCCTGCCTCTCCCTCTGTCTGCCACTACCCCCCTGCTTGTGCTCTCTCTTGCTCCCTCTCAGACAAATAAATAAATAAAATGGTTTTTTTTTTTTAATTCTACATGAGTGAAATCATATACTTGCTTTCACTGATAATTTGTTTCACTTAACGTAATACACACTTACTACATTTATGTTGTTTCAAATGGCAAGATTTCATTCTTTTAGATGGCTGGGTAATATATATATATGTATGTGTATATACATACATATGTATGTATATATGTGTGTGTGTGTGTGTGTGTGTATATATATATACATATACATATACCACCTCTTCTTTATCCATTCATCAGTCAATGGACATTTGGGCTCTTTCATAACTTGGCTATTTGTTGCTAGAACTTTGGGGGACTATGTGCCCCTTCAGATCAACATTTTTGTATCCTTTAGATAAACACCTAGTAGTGCAATTGCAGAGGCATAGCATAGTTCTATTTTAACTTTCTGAGGTACCTCCATACTGTTTTCCAGAGTGGCCACACCAGTTTTCATTCCCAACAACAGTGTAAAAGTTTTCCCCTTTCTCCAGATCCTCACCAACACTTGTTGTTTCCTGTGTTGTTAATTTTAGCCAAAATAATTCCATTTATCATCACATCAAAAAGAATAAATATCTAGGAATTAATTTAACCAAGAGGTGAAAGAAATTTATATAAAACTATAAAAATGATGTAAGAAATTTAAAATACAAATGAAAAGATATTTTATGCTCATGGACTGATAAAATTGATATTGTTAAAATTTATATACTTCCCAAAGCAATCTACAGATTCAATGCAACCCCTATCAAAATACCAACAGCATTTTTCACAGAACTGGAATAAATAATACAAAAATTTCTTTGGAACCACAAAAGACCCTGAATGGCCAAAACAATGATGACAGAGGGGGAAAAGGTAGAGGTATCACAATTCCATGTTTCAAGATATAATACAAAGCTCTAGTAACCAAGGCAGTATCGTACTGACATAAAAACAGACACACAAATGAAAAGAACAGAATAGAAAAAGCCCAGAAATTAACCCTTGCTTATATAGTCAATTATTCTATGACAGAGAAGGGCTGCGTGGGTGGCTCAGCTTGTTAAGCATCTATGTTCACCCAGGTCATGTCCGCAGGGCCCTGAGATCAAGTCCCACATCAGGCTCCCTGGTCAGTGGGGAGTCTGCTTCTCCCTCTCCCTCTACTCCTCCCCCATGGTCTCTCTCTGTCTCTAAAATAAATAAATAAAATCTTCACAAAAATCTGAAAAAGAAGGCAATAATGCAATGGAGAAATAGATAGTCTCTGCAATAAATGATGTTAGGAAAATAAGATATCTACATGTGCAAATTGAAATGTAACTTTCTTATACCATACACAAAAATAAACTCAAAATAAGATAAAGTTCTAAAAAGAATTAAAGACCTAAATGTGATTAAAGACATAAAGATCCTAAATGAGAACACAGTAATTTATCTGACATCTGCTGTAGCAACATCTTTCTAGATCCATCTTCTAAGGCAAGGGGAAAAAAAACAAAATAGATGGTTAAACTACATCAAAATAAAAAGATTTGCACAGTTAAGGAAACCATCAACAAAACAGAAAGGCAATCTACTCAATGGGGGAAGATATTTGCAAACTATATATTTGCTAAGGAGTTAATATCTAAACTATATAAAGAATTATACAACTCAACACCAAAACAACAACAACAACAAAAAGAAAACAGTCCAGTTAAAAAATGGGCAGAGAACTTGAATAGACATTTTTCCAAGGAAGACATATAGATGGCTAGCAGACACATGAAAAATGCTCAACATCGCTAATCATCAAGGAAATGTATGTCCACAAATGCAAAACAACAATGAGATATCACCTGTCAGATGGCTAAAATCAAAAAGACAAGAAATAAGCATTAGAATGTAGAATGAAGAATGTAGAGAAAAAGGAATCTTCATGCACTTTTGGAATGACAAAGAGTATGGAACTTCTTCAAAAAATTAAAAATAAAAATATTATAGGATCCAGTAATTCCACTACTGTTATCTATCCACAGAAAATAAAAACACTAATTTGAAAAGATATATTCACCCCTATGTTTATTAAAATATTATTTATAGTAACCAAGATATGGAAGCAATCCAAAAATCTATGTATAGATGAATGAATAAGGAAGATGTGGTATGTGTATGTATGTATTAAATTCATATATAGTAGATTATTACTATGCCATAAAAAAGGATGGGATCTTGCCATTGCAACAACATGGGTGAATATAGAGGGTGTCATGCTAAGTGAAATAAGTCAGACTGAGGAAGACAAATACCATATGATTTCACTCATATATGGAATCTAAAAAATAAAACAAATGAATAAAAAAACAAAAAGTAGAATCAGATCAATAAATACAGAGAAGAAACTGGTGGTTTCGGGGGGTGGGGGGAAAGGTGGGCAAAATGGGTGAAAAGGAATGTGAGATACAAGCTTTCAGTATGGAATGTGTAAGTCACAGGAACAAAAGGCATAGAATAGGAAATATAGGCAATTATATTATAGTGTTGTATGGTGACAGAAGGTAGCTACATTTGTGATGAGGACAACACAATGTATAGAGAAGCTGAATCACCATGTTGTACACCTGAATCTAATGTAACATTGTGTGTCAGTTGTAGTCAATTATACTAAAAAAAAAAAAAAGCCCAAACTTAAAAATGATTATATAAAGCTGTTGTTAAATTATCATCTTTTTTTTTTTTAATTTGTCAGAGAGAGAGGGAGCGAGCACAGGTAGACAGAGTGGTAGGCAGAGGCAGAGGGAGAAGCAAGCTCCCTGCCAAGCAAGGAGCCCGATGTGGGACTCGATCCCAGGACGCTGGGATCATGACCTGAGCTGAAGGCAACCGCTTAACCAACTGAGCCACCCAGGCATCCCAAATTATCATCTTTTATTTAAAGGAAGACTTCATGGGAACTCTCCTTGTAATAATTGAAAAGTGATTGAGTTTAACAAAATTTTATGACAATACCAGTTAACTATACTGATACATCTATAGTTTTGAAATATTGTTAATCATCATAAGTTGAGGACTCTTTTAAAAAATCTGAATCTTTTAACACCTGTTAAATAAATATCTCCAAAGGAAAGGCTGCACATCAATATTTTATGTAGTATAGATTCCATGTGATTCTGATGTGCAACATAATTTGGAAATTACTACTATAGAAAATGTATTTACCCTGCATGGATTTAGGACTACACTAAAGTTTGCCAGTAGTTTTTCTTTGTTTGTTTGTTTGTTTGTGTAACTATTTATTTATTTTTAAAGATTTATTTATTCATTTATTTGACAGGCTGAGATCACAAGTAGGCAGAGAGGCAGGCAGAGAGAGCAAGGGGAAGCAGGCTTCCTGCCTAGCAGAAAGCCTGATGTGGGGATGGATCCCAGGACCCTGGGATCATGACCTGAGCCGAAGGCAGAGGCTTTAACCCACTGAGCCACCCAGGTGCCCCTGTTTTTTGTAACTATTTAAAGTGTATGTGAGTTATCTTTTTTTCATTATAGCTTAGCCTAAAGTTTCATACTTTCTCTCTCTTTAAACTGAGCTTCTTCAGAAAATGCAGTTAGGTAGAATCAATGTATACCATGTTTGCCTATATTGGAAAATATTGGAAGTGTTATCATCCCCATTTCTTCCCCTTTCCCTGAATCTATAGAATTTTCCAGGTGACTTTTGTGGTTCCTTTCACTTTTGTGGTAGTGTACATGTCTCTGCCCAGTAATTTTGGGCTTGGCCACATGATTTACTTGTCCAGACATAATGTTGTCAGAAGCAATGGCAGGCCAATTCTCAACCTGGATCTTTTTAGTGACATTGTGCTTTCTACTTGCACATCTATCTCCTCCACAAGAATACAATAACCCGAGGAGATTCTGCCCCTTCAGTCCAGGCCCTAGAATGACATGTAAAACAGAAACACTCTAGTCAACACACAGAGCCATGAAGATGCATAAAACCACTATTATACATCACTGAGACTTTATACAGTTCATTACATAACATCATAATGGTCCAAAGTAACCAATGTATATATCTGGGATAGCATACTTAGGGGTTAATATTCACTATTTTATGTAAGAACTGAATAATCCCTCCAAGACAACTTAATTGATATGTATTTAAATTTTCTAAGTACATAGTATTGGCAAATATGTTAAATAAAAAAGAGTTAGGGATTTTTATAATTTAAAATAAGTCATCTTTAGTATTTCTTGTTTATCTTTACATCTCTGACAACTAGCATAGGATTGGAATAAGGTTAGCAGTTAAATATGTATAAAAGTATTATGTGAAATATAGAGTAATTGATTTAAACTGATGAATTTGCCTTTGATATGAGAACATAATAGTTTATTACTGAAAGATACTACATATATCTATTTTTAATAAAATATAAGTTTATACCACTTATGATAGTTCTTTTTCATTCTCATAAATATAAGACTGCTTAAGATTCTATTATAACTTACTACTTTCAGAATTAGATAAGTAGATGCCATTTATAATTAAACCTATTTTTCTAGCATGATGAGTATCATATTAGGATTTATAATTAACAATCACAGTAATATTTTATTTTGGTCATTTTCACAGTGAACCCCAAGTTCCAGTTGAATGGCATTTGAAGTTTATGTAACAGTATACTGAATGTGATTACTTTTGTTAATGATTCACATGGACTTGAATGTAAATATCTCATAACAAGATTCAGATCTTTGAGATTCCAGGCAGGTCTAATCCACAAATCTCAATAACAATCATGTATTACTTTTTGTGGATCCTTGCATTTATTTGAGTGTGTTTGAATTTTTACTATGCCAGTGGCAAAGTTCCAAATAATTGTTAGATTTTATAAAATCATGGTAGAATGCTATATTCTTATTAACTTTTTTTTTTAAAGATTTTATTTATTTGTCAGAGAGAGAGCGAGAGAGCACAAGCATGGGTGAAAGCAGCAGGCAGAGGGAGAAGCAGGCTCCCACCTGAGCCTGATGTCCTGATGTAGGACTCAATCCCAGGACCCTGGGATCATGACCTGAGTGAAGGCAGATGCTTAACTGACTGAGCTACTTAGGTGTCCCTGTCCTTATTAACTTTGAATGAAAAAATAAAGATGTGTTGTGATGCACAGCAAATTGCTGAATATGAGTGGCTCTCTCTTTGTTTTAAGGTACTAAATCAAAGTCTAAATAGAAAGTGTATTAGAACATAATCCTCTTATACTTGTTTTGGAATCACTCCCTGATAACATCTTTATCATGAACAAACTCCCTTACCATTTTGACTTTTCTATTCATATTCAATTGCTCATTAATTGAACATTTTTTCTAGATTTATTATAGCTTTTGAGATGTTCTCCAAAATAAGCCATATTTTCTTCTAATGTCTTTTTCATATTTGATAACTTTGGCAAAGGAACTGAATATGCTTTTGTTCTCTCTGCCACTAAATCCTCTATTTTCCAATAATCCCTTTCCATGTCATTTGTGCCCTGATAACATGTTTACCATCTTTCCCATTGGAACCGTCTACCAAACTCCAAGACACTCATCCACTTCCTTCAATGATTTCTGCTCATGGATCACAATCTTCTTAATTGAACTCATCCTCTGTCATCATTTTTGAAATCTTATAAATACACAGTCAAGACTCTTCTAAAATTCTGGTCTCACTGTTTCTTAAAATTTTTTGTTATAATAATCTTCACTGTATTTTAGACAACCAACAATTTACATTAAAATGTCTTTATCAGAATGCCCTATTTCTTCTATTTTCAATTCTGAAGTAATTTTCCTCACTACATACTCATGTCTTTCTGCCAGTCTCATTCCCATTAATTTTACTCATGGTGACTCCTGCTTAATATACCTGTCACAGACGTGTTATTCCTCAGCCTCCTTGTGGCTTCATTCATAGTTTACCCAACTTAATCGTTATCTTTCACAACAAGGTACACATAACCCTAGATAGCTTTTATCTCTTTTTCTTGTATTTCCTATTTTTCAATTACTGGACTCTGGTGAGTCCATTATCTGTTACCTGTACAATTTGTCTCAGCCTTTGAAATCATATTATTTTCTGAAATCAGAGCTATGTGATACAATGTGATCTAATCTCTTACCATAATTTAGCAAATTTCAGTTATCATCTAATGTTAAGTACCCATTTCCTGACTAGTCACCCTCAGTAAAGTAAGTGTAATTTTTTCACCCTAGTTTTGTTACTTTATGGAATATACATGTATTTTTCCAGGCCAACCAAGCAGCATCTCCCCTATCTGAAGGAGAGTCCAAATAGAATATCAGATCTGTATGAATCTCATCATGCACTTTTACCCTCATTCTTGTTTTTCTCCAAAATGTGAGAGTGTCCCAAACTCATAAGGAAAGTCTAGGTAGAGACATGATGAGGATGCATTTACTTCCAACACATTTAATGCAGGATGAAGATAACTAAGATAGCATTCTCTACTGAAGAAGAAGCCCTATGGTCTGTAAGACAAACTCAGGTGATTTTTGTAATCATCAGTATAAATGAACACTGACAAATCAGAAAAGACACCTGAGGTGCCTGGGTGGCTCAAATAATTAAATGTCTGCTTTAGGCACAGGTCATGATCCCGGGGTCCTGGAATCAAGCCCCACATTGGGCTCCCTGCTCAGCAGGAAACCTGCTTCTCCCTCTCCCACTCCCACTGCTTGTGTTCCCTCTCTAGCTGTGTCTCTGTCAAATAAGTAAATAAGATCTTTAAAAAAAAAAACTAATTTTACTGTCAAGAGACAGCTGTGTTGTTGGGATCTATTTTATAAAATGTTTATTTCTGAAATATTTTATAAAATGTTGAATTTTGTTATTTCATTCTACATCTGAACCAAGGACAATATGAGTTATGTTCATTGTTTCTTCCCTCTTTTCTACCTTCCTTCCTTCTTTCTTCTTCTGTTGTTTTTATTTTCTTTATATTAATTGACTCTAAATAGATTGAATTTTACTTATTTTATCAGAGTTATGCATGTACACAATTTAAAGCATCAGTGGGCTTTACAAAGTATTTCTGGGATAGGCTATTGCCCTGAGAACAACTTTAACTTCAGCTATACTCTCTGTGACTTTACATGTCAGCCCCTGAGATAATCTTTATTTTGTAATTAACTTACCTGTGCAATTAAAAGGAGATTTTATTACTACCAGTGTTTCTAGGTATTTGGTAATAAAAGAGATTTCCTTTGCTATACAGTGTCATATTGCTAACATTTGAATTAAATTGTCTTACAAGAAATTCCATGTTTAAATGTGAATTTAATGTATTTGAAGGTTTTAATCTAAAAGTGGGACAGATATAAAATACAATTATTTTGTTCAGAAATATAAACATGCATTCATTTATCCAAATACTCACTTATGCTTTAATTTGTTACCATGCACCAAGCCTGATTATAATTGTGGGATGTACAATAATGTGTAACATAAATGAACAACAAAGACAAAGCTATCTCTTTTAACTGACATGCTAGTGATACCATGTGCATATTTGACTACATGCTGATTGGATCTCATATTTTAATTCAAAGTAGAACACTTTGAGACTTAATTTAGAAATATGCAGGAAAAAGTATTATTACTTCAGCTAAAACCACTACAGTTGTACACATTTATGCATGATTTTAATTCCAGTTGGTGATAGTTTATTGTTATATAATCTATTTAAGATATTCATACATATATATATATATAATTATAGTACAAAAGTCAATACTGAATAGATTTTCCTTCAGAAATTAAATTTACATAATGAAACATAGAAATAGTGAGTGTAGATACCACTCCATTTTTAACAATAAAAACATTTAATTGTCAATACTGACATAATTATTTGGCTTTATGTTGATATTATCTAAAAGTTGTGTTAGCTTGGGATTTTCATTTCTTTGAATTTTGGAATAGACCTGTCTAAGCCTTAAGAAAGAAGGACGTTGTTTTAAAAATAATTGAATTGATGATATTGAAATATTTTTTGAAATTTGAATCTAATAAATCTAATAAATTTATATCTAATAAATGTAACATGTATTTCATATTCAAGTAAGAACAAATGCAGAAAATAAATTGTGAATAAATTCGCCTCACATCTAATATGTAGAGAAATTTAAGAATGAATGGAGTCATAGAAGTACATATTAATTGATTCAATATGTTTCTTACACTGAATGCTTTATTAAGACAGAAAAAAATGCCAATTGAAAAATTTTATATTGCTATTTATGTGCTGATACTCAAAAGCCCCTTATTTTAAATCTAATAATTAATATCTGACTTAATTGGAGGATCAAAGCAAGAAGGTGGAGGAGTAGCAGACTGAAATGACATCAGGTCCCAGGAGTTCATCTAGATAGTTATCAAACCATTCCAAACACCAACCTCACTGGAAGATAGAAGAAGAGCAGAAATTCAAGGAACAGAAAATCAACCATTTCATGGAAGGTAGGATATGAGGAAAAGTGAATCCGAAATGATGGGAAGATAGACCACAGGGGGAAAGGCTGGCTCCTGGCAAGTGGTGGAGCAGCGGAGCACAAAATCAGAACATTTAGAAGTATGCTTCATTGACAGACATTGCTCCAGAGGCTAAGCAGTGATGGAGCCCTTGCAAGGACAGTGTGGTCTCAGGTCTCACAGGGTCACAGAAAGACCAGCAGTGTGATTCTGGCGGAGCTGCCAGGTATTGGAGTGGGGAAGCTGACTACAGAGACAGAGCCTAGGAGTGAGCTCTCAGATTGGGGTTACCTTAAACCATGATCCAAGGTACAGACCCATGCCTCTTTGAGCAGAGACCCCACAAGTGGCAGATCTGGAAAGACAACCTCCTTCCACCCCCAGGAGGACTGGTGTGGGAGAGCATGACAGGAAACTTCTGGGTCTGGAGACTCCAAACAAGGCTGTACACTGGAGATAGAAATGCTTGGTCACAGGCCAGGTGAGTTCAGAGTGTGGCTGGTGACCAGAGAGATGGGAGGAATTGACCACTTTTCTCTGAGGGCACACTGAGGAGTGGGCCCTGAGCTCTTGGATTCTTCAGGCCAGAGATTGGGAGGCCACCATTTTCATCCCCCTCTTCCAAGGCTCTAATGAAAGCATTTAGGAACAAAACCTATGGAGAGGGATACCAAATAGATTACTTAGCCTGGCCCCTGGCAAAGGCAGTAAAATTCTGTCTTGGGAAAAGACATTTGAGACTCACTGCAACAGGCCCCTCCCCCAAAAGATAAGCAAGAACATCCAGCCAAGACCAAATAAATGGATCAATAAGAACTTCAGAATTCCAGAGCAAGGAGAGAGCAACACATAAAATTCATGGCTATTCCCCCATGATCCTTTAGTCTTGCAAAATTAAATTTTAAATTTTTTTTCTTATTATATTTTTATAAATTTCCTCTTTCTTCTTTTAATGGTTTTTAACTAGTTTATCTTAACAATACCTTTTTTAAAAAATCCTTTAAAATCTTCATTGTTACAATAATATTTTTGCCTTCATTGTGTTTATCATTTTTTTATACATATAGGTTTTTATCATTAAAATTTGCAGACACAATTTCTTCTAATAGATCAAAATATACCCTAAATATAGCACATGGTTTTGTTCTAGTCTCCAGCCAGATCATATCCCCTCCTCTTTATCCAAACAACTTACCTTATCAATTCCTTTTTTAGAAATTTTTAAATTTTCATCATGAGTTATATTCCATGCCTTCATCATGTTTACCCTTATTTTGTATATATATAAGTTTTTCTTTCTTTAAAATTTTGGGAGGGAGTTTCTTCTAAGAGACCAGAACACATCCAAAACCAAGGGGGTGGCTCTGTTCAAATCACCAGTTTAATATATATATATATATATTTAAATTTTTATTTCTTTTTTCCCTTTTTCCTCTCCCCCAGGTTTTGGATCTCCTATGCCATGGTTAGCATACAATTTTCTGGGGTCTTTGGCACCCTTTCGGTGTGTTATTCTCTCATTTATATATTATTATCTGGATAAAAAGACAAGGTAGAAAAACTGACCAAACCAAAACAAAACAAACAACAACAACAACAACAACAACAACAACAACAACAAAACAAGAGGCAATGCTGAACATCTAGGGACCTAATCAATATGGACATTAGTTAGATGTCAGAACTAGAGTTCAGATGATGATTTTCAAGGTGCTAGCAGGGTTCAAAAAAAAAACAAGTATGGAAATATTAAAGAAACCCTTCCTGGAGAAATAAAAGAAGTAAAATCTAACCAAGATGAAATTTTAAAAAAGCTATTAATATGGTGCAATAAAATATGGAGGCTCTTACTGCTAGGATAAATGAGGGGAAAGAGAGATTTAGTGATATAGGAGACCAAATGATGGAGAATAACGAAGGTGAGCAAAAGAGAGAAAACAACTACTGGACCAAGAAGGGAGAATTCAAGAGATAAGTGATACCATAAGAAAAAATAATATTGGAATAATTGGGATCCCAGGAAAGAAGAAAGAGAGAGAGGGGCATAAGGTATATTGGATTGAATTATAGTAGAGAATTTTCCTAATATGGCAAGTGGAAAAAGCATTAAAAGCCAGGACGCACAAAGAATCTCCCTCAAAATCAATAAAAATGGGTCCACACCCTGTCATATAATAGTAAAACTTACAAGTCTTAGTGACAAAGGGAAAATCCTGAAAGCATTTCAGGACAAGAAGTCTGTAACATACAATGGTAAAAATATTAGATTGGCAGCAGACTGATCCAAAGAGACTTGGCAGGCCAGAAAGAACTGGCATGATATATTCAGAGCACTAAATGAGAAAACTATGCAGCCAAGAATAATATACCCCACTAGGCTGTCATTGAAAATAGAAGGAGGGGTGCCTGGGTGGCTCAGTGGGTTAAGCCTCTACCTTCGGCTCAGGTCACGATCTCAGGGTCCTGAGATTGAGTCCCGCATCGGGCTCTCTTCTCAGCAGGGAGCCTGCTTCTCCTCTCTCTCTGCCTGCCTCTCTGCCTACTTGTGATCTCTGTCTGTCAAATAAAGAAACAAACTCTTAAAAAAAAAAAAAAAGAAAATAGAAGGAGAGATAAAAATCTTCCAGGATAAACAAAAACTGAAAGCAAACAAGCCCTATAGGAAATATTGAAAGGGGCCCTCTAAACAAAGAGAGCCTAAAAGTAGTAGAACAGAAAGGAACAGAGACAATATACAATAACAGTCATCTTACAGGCAATACAATGGCACTAAATTCACATCTTTCAATAGTTACCCTGAATGTAAATGGGCTAAATGCCTGAATCAAAAGACACAGAGTATCAAAATGGATAAAAAAAAAAAAAACACAAGACCCATCAATATGCTGTCTACAAGAAACTCATTTTAGACCCAAAACATGTCCAAATTTAAAGTGTGGGGGGGTGGGAAACAATTTACCATGCTAATGAACATCGAAAGAAAGCTGGGGTGGCCATCCTTATATCAGATCAATCAGCTTCTAAGCCAAAGAGTATAATAAGAGATGAGGAAGGACACTATATCATACTTAAAGATCTGTCCAACAAGAATATCTATCAATTTTTCAATGTCTATGACCCTAACATGGGAGCAGCCAACTATATAAATCAATTAATAACAAAATCAGGGGCGCCTGGGTGGCTCAGTGGGTTAAGCCTCTGCCTTTGGCTCAGGTCATGATCTCGGGGTCCTGGGACTGAGCCCCACATCAGGCTCTAGCCCCACATCAGACTCTCTGCTTAGTGGGGAGCCTGCTTCCCCCCTCTCTCTCTCTCTGCCTGCCTCTCTGCCTACTTGTGATCTCTCTGTCTGTCAAATAAATAAAATCTTTAGAAAAATAAATAACAAAATCAAAGAAACACATTGAAAATAATACAATAATAGTAGGGGACTTAAACACCACCCTCACTGAAATGGATAGATCATCCCTGCAAAAGATAAACAAGGAAATAAAGGCCTTAACTGACACACTGGACCTGATGGACATCAAAGATATATTCAGAATATTCCATCCCAAAGCAACAGAATACACATTCTTCTCTAGTGCCCATGGGACATTCTCCAGAATAGAGCACATCCTGGGTCAGAAATCAGATCTCAACTGGTACCAAAAGATGGATCATTCCCTGCATATTTTCAGTCCACAATGCTCTGAAGCTAGAACTCAATAACAAGAGGAAAGTTGGAAAGAACTCAAATACATGGAGGCTAAAGAGCATCCTACTAATCAGACAACCAAAAAAATAAAGGCATCTGAATTGGCAAAGAAGTTAAACTCTTACTCTTTGCAGATGATATGTTACTTTATGTGGAAAACCCTAAAGACCCCACTCCAAATCTGCTAGAACTCAAACAGGAATACAGTAAAGTGTCAAGATATAAAATCAATGCACAGAAATCAGTTGCATTTCTATACACCAACAGCAAGACAGAAGAAAGAGAAGTTAAGGAGTCGATCCCATTTACAATTGCACATAAAACCATAAGATACTTAGGAATAAACCTAACCAAAGAGGCAAAGAATCTGTACTCAGAAAACTATAAAGTACTCATGATAGAAATTGAAGTAGACACAAAGAAATGGAAAATATTCCATGCTCAGGTATTGGAAGAACAAACACTGTGAAATGTCTATGCTACCTAAAGCAATCTACACATTTAATGCAATCCCTATCAAACTACCTTCAATTTTTTTCAAAGAAATGGACAAACAATCCTAAAATTTATATGGAGCCAGAAAAGACCTCAAATAGCCAGAGGAATGTTGGGAAAAAAAGCCAAAGGTGTCGGCATCACAACTCCAACTTCAAGCTTTATTACAAAGATGTCAACATCAAGACAGTATGGTGCTTGCATAAAAACAGACACATAGATCAATGCAACAAAACAAAGAGCCCAGAAATAGACCCTCAACTCTATGGTCAACTAATCTTCAACAAAGCAGGAAAGAATGTCCAATGGAAAAAAAAAAAAAAGATTGAGAGAGAGTCTTTTCAAGAAATGGTGTTGGGAAAATTGGACAGCCACATGCAGAAGAATGAAACTAGATCATTTCCTTACACTACACAGAAAAATAGACTCAAAATGGATGAAAGACCTCAATGTGAGACAGGAATCCATCAAAATCCTTGAGGAGAACCTCTTTGACCTCAGCTGCAGCAACTTCTTCCTACAAACATCACCAAAGGCAAGGGAAAAAAGGGCAAAAATGAACTATTGGACTTCATCAAGATCAGAAGCTTCTGTACAGCAAAGGAAACAGTCAACAAAGCCAAAAGACAACTGACAGAATGGGAGAAGATATTCACAAATGTCATAATCAGATAAGAGGCTAATATCCAAAATCTATAAAGGACTTATCAAACTCAGCACCCAAAGAACAAGGAAGCCAATCAAGAAATGGGCAGAGGACATGAACATACATTTCTGCAAAGAAGACATCCAGATGGCCAACAGACACATGCAAATGCTCCACATCACTTGGCATCAGGGAAATACAAATCAAAACCACAATGATATACCACCTCACACCAGTCAGAATGGCTAAAATTAACATGTCAGGAAATGACAGATGTTGGACTAGATGTGGAGAAAGGGGAACCCTCCTACACTGTTGGTGGGAATGCAAGCTGGTGCAGCCATTCTTGAAAACAGCATGGAAGTTCCTCAAATAGTTGAAAATAGAACTACCCTATGACTCAGCAATCACACTACTGGTATTTACCTTAAAGATACAAATGTAGTGATCCAAAGGGGAACGTGCACCCCAATGTTTATAGCAGCAATGTCCACAAAAGCCAAACTGGAAATAACCTGGATGCCCATCAATAGATGAATGGATAGAGATGATGTGGTATACATACACATGGTTTATATACACATATACATATACATATATATATAATCAATTACTATGCAACCATCAAAAGAAATGAAATCTTGCCATTTGCAATGATGTGAATGGAACTAGAGGGTATTATGCTGAGTGAAATAAGTCAATCAGAGAAATATAATTGTCATATGATCTCTCTGATATGAGGAATTTGAGAGACAGTACGGGGGAGTTGTGGGGGTAGGGAAGGAAAAAAAATGACCAAAGATGGGATTGGGAGGGAGACAAACCACAAGAGACTCTTAATCTCACAAATCAAATTAAGGGTTGCTGAGGGGAGCCGGAGTATGGAGAGGGTGGTTGGATTATGGACATTGGGGAGGGTATGTGATATGATATGTGCTGTGAAATATGTCAGCCTGACAATTCACAGACCTGTACCCCTGGGACAAATAATACATTATATGTGAATAATAATAATTAATAAAAAAAATTTTAAATCTGACTTAGATGAATTTTGTCAATCATCCTTTTCTTTTTAAAAACGTTTTAAGACTTTGCTTTTTAAGAGCACCTTTAGATTCACAGTAAAATTGAAGAGCAAGTGCCATATTCCCTCTGTCCTGCATACACACAGCCTCTCCACTATCAATATCTGTTCCATAACAGTACACTGGTTAGAACTGAGGAACATGCACTGACACATTATCACTAAAAGTCTGTACTTTACATTATGATTCACTTTTGGTGGCACTCTACATCCTATGGATATGAACAAATATAGAATGACATGTATCCAGCATTACAATATAATATAGAATAGCCTCACTATCTTATAAATCCTTTGTGCTTTGTTTATACATACTTCCCTATCTCTTAAGCCTTGGCAACCACTGATATTTTTACTGTGTCCATAATTTTACCTTTTCCAGGATGTCATACTATTGGAAACATACAGTATGTAGTCTTTTCATACTTGCTTCTTCACATAATGTTAACATTTTAAGTTCTTTCAGGTCTTTTTATGGTTCAGTATCTCATTTCTTTTTAGTCCTGAATAATACTCCATTGTCTGAGTATACCACAGTTTATTATGTATCCATTCACCTACTAAAGGACATCCTTGTTGCTTCTAAGTTTTGGCAATTATGAAGTTTCTGAAAACATGTATGTGTAAGTTTGTGTATGAATATAATATTTCAACTAATTGGACAAATACTGAGTGTGATTGCTGTTGGATCATATGAAAAGATAATGTTTGATTTCGAAACTACCAGATTGTCTTCCAAAGTGGTTGTACTTCTTTAATTCCCACCAGTATTGAATGACAGAGAATTCCCATTGCTTCTTATCCTTACCGGTATTTGGTGTTATAAGTGTTTTCAATTCTAAGAGGTGTGTAGTGGGCACTCATCTTTGCTTTAATTTCCATTTTCCTAATGAACATGTTTTCATATGCTTATTTCCTGTCTATATATCATAAATAAATATATATATATATATATAAAATCTTTTTTTCACATCTTTCGCCCATTTGTAATTGGGTTTTAGATTGTCCATTTTCTTACATTTGAATCTTGAGAATCTTTTTTGTATGTTTTGGATTACAGTCCTTTATTGGATATGTCTTTTGCAAATATTTCCCCCCAGTCTGTGGCTTGTCTGGTTCTCTTGACAGTATCTTTCACAGACAGAAGTTTCAAATTTTAATGAAGTCCAGTTTATCATTTTTTTTTCATGGGTTTTGCCTTTGTTATTTTATCTAAAGAGTCATTGCCATGTCCAAAGTCATTTAAATTTTTTTCTATGATATCTTCTAGTAATTTTATAGTGTTGTGTTTTGCATTTACATCTGATTCATTTCAAGTTAATACTCATAAGGGATATAAAGATTGTATCTAAATTCATTATTTTGTGTGAATGTCCAGTTGCTTCAGCATTATTTGTTGAAAAGTTTATCTTTTCATAATTGCAACTGCTTTTGCTCCTTTGTCAAAGATCAGTTGACAATGTTTATGTGAAACTGTATAAATCATTCTTAACATCTGGTATTTAACACGTCCTATATTTTCTTGTAAACATTATTCACATTCACACTACCATTACATTGTCTGAAAAAAATGCATTTTCCTCTTTGTATTAGCTTTCTTGTTTCAAATGGCATTCACATTTTTTCTACTAATAGCCTTATGTGAATTATTAGAGTTATTGGTTCAAGCATGCTGTTTCTATATATTCATAATAGTATATAATACCTTGTGACAGCATAGGCATTTATCAGAAAATGAAGAAAACTTAAATACTACTATTGATCTATTTATTTATTCCATTTTCTGAATGACTCTGATTTTAGCAAACATGATAAGGCTTTACCAAGTTTCAAAGACAAGCACATTAATAAATGTAAGTAAATTTTAGTTTGTGATGATTAAAACAAAAAGTTAATATTTTCATTTTGAATATGTTTCTAGATAAATAATGATTCATTAGATATCATTTGTTGCTTATTAAGGATATTTGGTCAGGGCTAAATTAATGGCAGTTTTGGAAGGCATTTTAAATGGAAACCATTTATTTTCACAAAATAGACTCCAATTATGTTGACTTCCATTTATGTTTACTGGTAAAAGCACTTATTTTTTAAATAGTTTTCAAATATCCTATTAAAAATCAGAATAACAAAGAAATGGTGTTTACATTCCATAAATATTAGTACTTCCATTTCCAAGATTCTACAAAGCTTTTGTTTTGATTTATAATAAAATATAATAATCTAAAGTTTGAAGAGAAAAAAGAGAAATAATGTATTTGATTATGTTTCAATCATTTTCTATGGTTAGAGAACACTGAACCAACAGGGACTACCCAGTGTAAAATGAATCATTAATGGTTGCTTTTTAACATCAAATTTAGCATTTGTATTTTATAAATGAAGAAATTTATTTGTTATGATGTTAAATTAAATCTACTGGGAATGAGAGGGCTGCCACAAACAATTCCATAATTTTCACCCTCACCCACAGTCCTGGTAGGACTTTCAGTGGTTACCTGGAGCTCTCCAAAGGAAAACAAAGAGGGGCTATAGGCCAAGGAGACAGAGCTACTGGGATTTCTCTCCCTGGAAAACCGGAAGAGAAACTGAAGAAAGAAAGTTCTTTCTCCACATAAATGTACATATTACATGCAAACTTGAGAGCTGTTAGTCATAATATTTTCCAAAATGTGGACGGGAGAAACAGAATGCTCAAATCTGCAGTGGCTTGAAAATAAATAAATAAGAGACAAAGGACAAACAATGAAGCTCTGAATTTCATCCCATTGATCTGAAAAATTAAAAAATTCTTTTAATACATAAATTTATGTACCAATACCAACATTTCTGATTCCTAAGAACCAAGGATTGATTTTGGTATATATCTTGCATTTGTATTTACTGATTCTCTAACATACCTTTTTCTTTTTTCTTCTAAGACAGGAAGGAAAATTTTTCTACATATCTTTTCATTCTCTTCACTTATTTGAGTGTATAGAAATTTTCATTGCAAAAAATGAATATCCGCTGAAACTAGCTTAAGAAAAAGATATTAAATCTAATAAAAATACAATTTGCTTCAAAAAACAAAAGCAAACAGTGGCATTCAGAAGGCTTTTTATCCCTCTGACCTCTCTTTCTCTGCTTTATTCTTTGCTTTATATGAAGACTTGAAACTGGAAGCATGATTCTTTCCCTCCCCCTTTTTATATTTGGGAGAATAAGGATATCAATAGTTCCTAGTTTTGGATATTACATGTCCATCTATCTGGGCAGATGCTATCCTTTCTTGTTCTCTCCTAATTTCCCAAGAAAGGGTATTATATTGACTCATGCCTAGGCCAATCATAAAAGGACAGGTAAGAAGACACATGCTGTATAAAAATAGCAACAGAAACCTGGCGATTCACAGACCTGTACCCCTGGAGCTAATAATACGTTGTATGTTTATAAAAAATAAAAATAAATAAATAAAGCAAAAAAAAAAACCAAAACAAAAAGAAAATAGCAACAGAATATCTCACTAAAGAAGCCATGTGTTTAGATGTGAGGTAAGGATAGCAATGTTTTGAAAATTGCTATTAACTTGGAAGTCAACTATGTGGCTCTCTAGTATACCTACTTTTATTTGTATTATGAGGTTAAGTATCTACCCACACAAAATGTTCATCTTCCCTTACTCTTGACAGATACTGCTAATTTGCCATGATGTCTTTTATCATGAAATCCAATGCCAGCCACTAAATTCTGCATGAGAGAGGGCTGCAGGAACCTACTCCAAATCAATTGTAGTGCAAAGTAAATCCAAATTCCCATCTCTTGCCTTTCACTTTCTCATGATACTTTTTCCATCCATTCTATTAATATCATAAAAAGGATACAATAATTTATAGCACAATGACTATAGTTACTTTGCACTAATCTGAGGTGTTTTGAAGAAACACAAAGATAAAAGAAATAGGGGCGCCTGGATGGCTCAGTGGGTTGAGCCTCTGCCTTCGGCTCAGGTCATAATCTAAGGGTCCTGGGTCCTGGGGTCAGGCCCCGCATTGGGCTCTCTGCTCAGCGGGGAGCCTGCTTTCCCCCCTCTCTCTCTCTGCCTACTTGTGATCTCTCTCTCTCTGTGTCAAATAAAAAGAAAAAATCTAAAAAAAAAGATAAAAGAAATAAATACCTATTTTATATTATTATATATTACATCAGCTTAAAGAATATTAATATTGTTTACCAGAATTTTATTTTCTAAATTTTCAAAAATTTCTAAGAACAAAGATATTTTAAACCTCAGGCCTGTATTCTATTCATTAATATCACTAAATTCTCAGAAATGTCAATCATATATAAATTTACATTCTGATTTTTCCATTTGATTTTTAAATTTTTTCATTTAAATATAATTTAGTTAACATATAGTGTATTATTAGTTTCAGGGGTAGAATTTAGTGATTCATCAGTTGTATATAACAGCCAATGCTCATTACATCAAGTGTCCTCCTTAATGTCCATCACCCAATGACCCCATTCTCCCCATCCACTTCCCCTCCAGCCACCCTCAGTTTGTTTCCTATAGTTCACAGTCTCTTATGGTTTGCCTCTCTCTGTTTTTATCCTATTTTACTTTTCCTTCTCTTCCCCTATGTTCATCTATTTTGTTTCTTAAATTCCACATATGAATAAAATCGTATGGTATTCGTCTTTCTCTGATTTATTTCTCTCAGCGTAATGCTTTTCAGTTCCATCCACATAATTGAAAATGACAAGATTTCATCCCTTTTGGTTGCTAAGTAATATATATATATATATATATATATATATATATATATATATATATACACACACACACACACACACACATATGTGTATATATACATATGAAGATATATACACACATATATATATATACACACCACATCTTCATTATCCATTTATCCATTCATCTGTTGATGGACATCTGAGCTACTTCCATACTTTGGCTACTGTAGACATTGCTGCTATAAATATTGGGGTGCAGGTGTCCCTTCAGATCACTATGTATCATTTGGATAAATATTTAATTATGCAATTGCTGGATCATAGGATAGTTCTATTTTTAACTTTTGAGAAACCTTCATACTGTTTTCCAGAGTGGCTCCATCAGTTTGCATTCCCCCCAATAGTGTAAGAGTGCTCCCCTGTCTCCGCATCCTCATCAACATCTGTTTTTTCCTGAGTTGTTAATTTTAGTCATTCTGATAGGTGTAAGGTGGTATCTCATTGTGGTTTTGATTTCTGATGCAGAGTGATGTTGAGCATTATTTCATGTGTGCATTAGCCATTTGTATGTCCTATTTGGAAAAGTGTCTGTTCATGTCTTCTGCCCATTTCTTGACCAGAATTTTCACTTTTTGGGTGTTGAGTTTGAGAAGTTCTTTATAGATTTTTGATACTATCCCTTTATCTGATGTCATTTGTGAATATCTTTTCCCAATTTGTATGTTGCCTTTTAGTTTTGTTGGTTGTTATTGTGCAAAAGATTTTTATCCTGGGGAAGTCCCAATGGTTCGATTTTGCTTTTGTTTTCTGTGTGTCTGGAAACATGTCTAGCAGAAGCTGCCATGGATAAGGTAAAAAATGTTGCTGCCTCAGTCTCCTCTTGGATTCTGATGAATTCCTGTCTCACTTTTAGGTCTTTCATCTATTTTGAATTTATTTTTGTGTATGGTGTAAGAAAGCGGTCCATTTTCATTCTCTGCATGTGGCTGTTCAATTTTCCCAACACCATTTGTTGAAGAGACTGATTTTCATGCTCAGTGGAGTTTTCCAAAGTCAACTGTATATAAAATATTTTAGTTAAAATAACTAAAAAAATCAAAACAAAGCAAGATAATTTTAATTGTAACTCATAATATAGACTTAAACAATACAATAATATTTTATTTTATTAAATTCATCATCACAGGAAATTAGTATTTGGGGAGTGTAACAACTGCTTTCTGTTTCTTATGAAGTCAATGAAATTATGTTGTTATTTTAAAATATGCTTCACTTGTTCTTTAATTTTAAAGGGTAATTCAGCGATCACTTTTGCTTATTTATATTCTGGGTCAGACTACTTCCTAAAATTGGACCAAATACATTTTTGTACTGTTTGTGTATATACTGAGATCCAGCTTTTAAAAAATATTTTATTTATTTATTTGATAGAGAAATACACAGTGAGAGTGGAAACACAAACAGGGGGAGTGGGAGAGGGAGAGGGAGAGGGATAAGCAGGCTTCTGGCTGAGCAGGGAACCTGATATGGGGCTCAATCCCAGGACCCTGGAATTGTGACCTGAGCCAAAAGCAGCCACTTAAACTACTGAATCACCCAGGTGCCCTAACACTCTATAGCCTTTTTTCCCCAACATCTTTACCCCAACTTTATCTCCTGCTCATGTTCTTCCTTTATCCCCTTCCTTCTTTCCTTCCTTCCTCCCTCCCTTCCTTCTTTCCTTTCTCCTTCCCTCTTTTTTCCTTTCTCTCTCCCTTTTTCCTTCTCATCCCCCTCCTTCCTTTTGTTTTTTTTCCACTTGTTCCTTTATTAGTTCTGTTTGTCTGTCTTTCTCTTTTTCTGTCTTTCTGCCTCTACTCTACTTGTAATTATTATGCATAGTCATCACAAAATAACCTCTTCTCTAATCATCTCTTAATGTGGCTCCTGCAGTCATCTTTTCTACTCACAGAATGGTCAGAGAAAGGCATTGGCCTACTGTAGTTCAAGAGAGCAAGAGAGTGTTTTTTTGTATCATAATTCATACATGTTTTTACCATGGAAATGAATAAAATGGAAACATTAATTCCAGAACACAACTTATATTGGATAGAGAAGTATTAATTATTATAGGCTATAATAGTGATTTTGAAATAGCAAAACAGAAAGAATAAAAATTGTACAGCAATTCAGTGTGCTACTCTGAATAGTCTTAAACTCCGAAAGTCACAATGCTATAGAAGGTAAGTAGATTCTTCAAGAAATGCTGGATAATTATAAGAATAAGAAGAATAAAATCTCTTTATCTCATCCAAAATTGCAAGTAAACATAACCTGAATTTTTATATTAGAGTTTAGATATTGCAGTTTAAAGTTTCTAGCAAAAGAGTTAACATTTTAATATGTCTTCAAGAAAATAATTTTATCACTATCAGACTAAATATTTCTAGCCACCAAATGATTTTGCCTATTGTAACAATTGTTTTGATAATTTAATGTTTTTTAGGAATATATGTGAAATCTAATAGGTATTGCCAATTTATGCTTTGTCAAATTTAATTTTTATGTAATTTGTCTCTCATACTCAGAAGCAAAACTGTTCCAAAGGTATTTTGAGTATTTTTCTTTTTTATTTCCTTTTTCTATTAATCTATTTTATGTTTCCCATGCTGTGTTTTCATTGTATGAGGCTTATAGTTCTTAATTCCAGAGCTTTTTCCACACTGGAAAATAAAGTTGCATTGCATTGCATGTTCTTTTACTCATATTTCTACATTAGCAGGTTTCTAAAAATTAACCTTATTCAAGCTGTGGATTTCTGTTGACACATAATGGAACTGCCGCAGAAGCAGAGCTAAATTAAAAAGAAATCCACTTGTCTATGTACTAATAGCATTTCCGACAGGCTTTTCCATAAAGACAATTCGAAAAGAAGACATAAAATTTAGAGCATTGTTATGATAAAATAATGACAATATTTTCTTATTTTTTAGGTTGTAACTACTCCTTAAGGTCAGAGTTGGCCTTAGCAAAATTTGAAAAAAAGAAAAATGACCAGATAGTTCTTTAGTACCCTCTCAGCCTTAATATTCTTTTTTCCTTTCTATCTGGACTCCCTTTTCTGTTGGATTTTATTTGTCTCTCTGCACTTCCTTTAACCTAGTTGTCCAGTTTTTTTCCTACAAAGAGAAAAACCAACTAATAAATCCTGACACCCTCTTTCTTTGAACCTAGAATGATTGAAGCTCCAGTCCTTTCAACATGGGAGATGTGTTCTTGGTTCAATGTCTGAGGTTCCACAATATTTAGTGTGTTAGCAGTCATCACAGTGGACATATTAGAGATCTTACCTGCAACATAGTGTCCACAAAGCTAAAGTGGAAGTAAAACTATGATAGATCTCAGAAGGTTTCTGGTGGTCAACAAAATAACACAAATGCCACAACAAACTTAACGAAAATATGCTTTTAACAAAAAAATAGTAATATTCTACAAATAATTTCTGGGTACCCTGCCTTAATATCCAGAAAATTGTCAGCACCTACTTCCATCAGATTTTGATAAGACATATGATGCTAAGTTTTGTTTTGCTATAGGAACTGATTTTTGTGTGTATACCTGGTGCTCCACTCAAGTAAAATTTAATATTAGAACTCAAAGTTTTGACTCACATATATTGTCTTCCTAACTTGGCAAAGTCCCCAGAGTTGCAGTTTAACATGAATGTTGAAACTCAACAAACAGTAAAAATTTGAAAGAGACTAAGCTTTGGTTGACACTTCCCCCAGGATCCAGTTTTTATGGGCTTATTCTGTCTAACATAGCTTATCTGTCTTCCTCCTTTCAAATGCCACCTGAGTAAAATTTTTAAGTCTGTGTTTATTTTTATTCACTATCTTTCATGTTTTCCATGCCTGTTTGGAGCAAAAGAAGCTCTAATTTATGTTCCATCAGGCAATGAAATGAAGCTCAAGCTTCTAGGAGTATGGATCAGATTTTGAAGAGGCAATGTTCATAGTATCAAATGATGCTCCTTAAGTCACTTGTTAAAGCAAATTTTGAATGTAGGCACAAAATCCCTCCTCTCACCTAAAAACACATAGTCATGCCTGGTTACTTGATGTATATATTATCTTAAGTGGCAGAGAAAGAAAGGGCAAATTACTATAAGCATTTGATACAAAGCACATAATGACAGACTGGCCATAATACTCCTTCCTTTCATTTTCTCTTCAGCATTGTTTATGCAGAAATTAGGTTGTGCTAAGAGCTTGTGGTAGTATAGTAAGAATGCCACGTAAACCCCTTTTATGAGATGGCTTTTGTACTTATATTTCAATTAAAATTGTTCCCATGCCATTTTTAATTTTACCAAATTTAGTTTAAAAATATTTCATTCAAACAATATTTTATGGTCCATATCAAAGGATCCTCTTTAGTAGGTGAAAATATGTCAGTGTCTTTTAAAGTTTGATATAGCTTCCGGCAATACTGAAGCTATGGTCTGCTAAAGAATAGTAAATCCATGTAAACACCATGAACATTGTTCAAAAATTCCCTCTGCCTTTCATTAAACACTCAGAGTTGATACAGAATTAGATATGGAAAGCAGGCCGGATTAAAGAAGGCAGGAAGAGTCTGGAGGACATTAGTGAGAGAATTCAGAAAAGGATTGCTACTGTATCAGCTGATGTGCATCCCAAGGAGGATTTGGAGAGTTCTAAGAATCAGGCATTTCAGATGAGTCACACATTGTGGTTTCTCCTACTTTGGGAATATCCAGAGATGTTACCATGTCCTTTTTGTCATTAACAAATATATGGCTTTTAAATGTGTCTGTTGGCATCTTTCTGTGAACATGATCTCATTTTGATACCAACCTGCTAACACATCTCTAATATGTTTGTAACATTGTTGTTATCCATTTCTAGGTAATCTGCAGAGATTTGATTCTCTGCCAGGGTGAAAAAGCTGCATTATGACATATGCTATGTTCACTCTTCATAATCCCACCACAAGGCCAACACGTACTAAAGTTAGTGGAGAAAAAAGCCCTTCACACAAATTGGCAAGGACTGTGAATTACCTGATAGCAAACTGATCTGAATAAAGTCCATTTCAAATACATAACAACACTTCTAGACTACTCTTTGCAGTAAGGTTAGGTGAAAAAATAAAGATTTTAGTAGGAAAATGGACTAAAAAATAAAGACACGGAGAAAAATAAAACTACTTAAAGTCAAAATAAACTTAGAAAAATCAATGTGGCTGTCATGAGGGAGTTAGCAAAAAGACTTGAATGTATTTATTATGCCAGAAGAGTGGGAATTATTTTAATTGATACCTCTGAGATAGATTTTGGCTTATGTTTCAGATGAAAATATTAGAACACTAGAGATTAATGCTCACTAAAATATACTATTTGAATACATCATTATAAGACGATGATGTTTTCAACAATGTATTAATTACACAAAATACATTTAAACATCCTAAGCAGTTAAGCTCTAAAGTCTTTCCATAATAATAACTCTGTGAAATACACAAAATTACACTGAAAATAACTGCTGTCTATCTTTAGGACAGAAGTATTTTTAACTCTTGGTGCAGTTAATTCCTAGAAATCAATAAACTGGTTTAGAGTGAAATCTTTGTTTACTACTTATGCTGAGTATACATATGAACTTGCTCATTTGAATTATGTTGTTCACTTGCATTTCATCAAGGTAGTTTTAAAATTCTGCATGTAGTAAAGGTAAAAATCTTTTTAATGGCAATTCATGTGTATGAGATCACTTAAAGGTAAAAGATACTTTGCTGTGGTCAAGGTAAATTGTAAAATTACCAGAAAAACATAAATGCCTTGGCCATTGAAAGTTTGTGTCTGTGAAACTTGTCTATAATTTAATTTTACACAACAGATTTGAGAGAGAAAACCATGAATAAGTAGATGCTGCGTCAGGGCTGGAAAGTGGAATGAGCTTCACTTGCTGTATGATTTAATTTAATTAGACATTTTAATAAAATTTATTTTAACTCAATTTCTTCATAGTCTAACTAGTATTTGAGGGATGCTTTAGAAGATAGTGTGAACTAAAAAGATTGAAATGATATTTGTTTTGAAATGATATTCTTTAATAGAAAAATGTACTTCATTATGTACTGTAGCAAATGATCAATGGCATAACATCTCACCAAATACATATATACATTATGTTTCAAAAATTATAATTTAAGGGGCACCTGGGTGGCTTGGTGAGTTAAAGCCTCTGCCTTCAGCTCAGATCATGATCCCAGGGTCCTGGGATTGAGCCCTGCATGGAGCTCTCTGCTCAGCAGGGAGCCTGCTTTCCTTTCTCTCTCTCTGCCTGCCTCTCTGCCTGCTTATCATCTCTGTCTGTCAAATAAATAAATAAAATCTTAAATAAAAAATTATAATTTAATAGCAATCTTTCTAAAAATGTTACTGAATGAAATTTCAAATTAAGCATTAAGAGTCCTATTCAAAAAAGATTACTTAAAATTGTGCCTCATGTACTGCATGCTTAAAACAAAATATTAAAATATTTAACTGGTTTTAGCATACATTAGGTATTCTGTGAGCATTTGTTGAATAAATTGGGGCTATTTAAATTCTATTCATGTCATTCTTTTTTATTTAAAGTTTAGTTGAAAAGACTAGAGGTTCCAAAATATGTGCATTTATTTTTTTTTTTATTTGGTATCCACATGACTTAATGTTCAATCACAAAGGATTGAATTTTGTAAATATGTAATTTTAAATATGAACTGCTTTCTTTAACCTTAATAATTTCAGAGTCTGATTTTTGGGAACGGTTACATTTGTTGATAGATTAAGTGGTTGCAAACTTTCCAAGAGTATATGATTGAGTATTGTTTATTCTTTAGCTATGAAAATATGTCTTTACAGCCATAATATTATTTGATAAAATTATGGACAGTAAGGTACTATTTCAACTCCTCAATTTAGAACAAAAATATAACATAGTATCAAGCATGTTGAGATGACTTAGAAATCTGTAATCTGTAATCATTCTTTTTGAATGGGCTTGACAGGGTGTAACTGTCCCTCAGAACAATGTATTACTTAAAATATAACTAATGAGAAATTATACTAGTTACCAAGCATGTTTAGATATAGCCTTCAGAAAAACATATACTGTCAACAGGCCTCTGGGGGAGAGGACGATATATGTCCTTGAAGCCAAGCAGCTGGGGATGCCTGGCCTGCTCAGGGCTGAATTCCACCTGCTTCATTTTTCCATTATCTCCCCTTCCCCCTGAGAGTACCTGTGGCTAATTAGATGATCCCTTTGAATGTGCTTGCTCAACTATAAACTTTATACTGTTTGACCAGATATATTTTGCCTTCCCTCTTGTTTATCTACAAGGCATATGATTAATGTGTAGCCTTCTTCAGTCCCTTTGTTGACTACTGTCTATATCTAACAAATACGGGACTGAGCAGTTGTTCCAAGCAACAGTATTTTCTACTGTTGTCCCCTGCTCTCTTTCTCTTGCAGCTGACTTGTTTGTGCCTCATTCTTCTCCTATGCACCATCAGGAAGTGGCGACAGGGTATATATTTCAGTCAGTTAGGTTCTCTGAGGCTTAACAGCATCTTCTGGGCCAGTTGCAGTTCTATGTCAGAGGGAGGAGACAAATCACCTCCTGGACCTACAGGGCCTCCTTTACGCATATAGCTTTTGTTTTGACTAAATAATATATTTAAGATACAAAATTACCTATGAATTTAAATCTTTCCCCTATAATTAAAATTTCCTATTTCCTTTTACTATAAGAACATAAAGTTTTTCCTGCCAGTCCCTCTTGCTCAAAACATACAAACAAATCTCAGAAAACTGGAGACATATAACTTTCACCATATTTTCTCACAAAGCCTTAATATATTTTGCTATATTTGAGAATGTTGATCTCTGCCATTTTAATGGGACTTCCAATAAACTCATACAATTTACACACACACACACACACACACACACACACACACACACACACTGCTCTTAAGTAAGAGAATGAGGCAAATACTGTTTGAGATTTTAAGAACTGAGAATGCACATAATTAAGAATAGCATCATTAACACTTCATATGCCAAGTTCAAAGAATGTCTGGTTACTGCTGTGCCCACTCCCACAAATCCAGGTAACTAAAGATTCCAAACTGATTTGAAAAAATTGTAGAAGAGAGATGGGTGGGGATGGGAGGTGTGGCTGTGGTGGAGGAGGGCAAACATGAATAGAAGTTTTTTCTCTTGGCAGTAGCATTCAGTATTTGCCATAAGATCCTATTTTTTCCCTTATTTCCTTATCTTAGATGAGAGATGGAGACATTAGACAACTGGTTCTTCTTCCTGAAGCTGAAGGGGGAAATACAAGAATTTTGGTGTGGGGATCTGCAAGAAGAGAATACTGTTATTCTGTGCCTTAGATTACTGACAGCTTAGCCACCACACTTGCTATCCAGCTGTGTAGAAAGTGTCCCAGGGAGAAGTAATACATAGATAGTAGTCAGATAATTCTTACTTGCTCATAGTCTTGGTTCTAAAGAGATATATGAGATGAATGTATGAGATATATCCATGCTGAAGGCACTCAACTGCATAAGAAATTCTGTTCTATGGACTTGGATGGGACAAAACTAAGGTGCATGGGGAGAAAGGAAACAAGTAAATTAGCTGAAGAAGATGGCGAAGTCAGCTATAACTTGAGGATATATGTAAATGTAAGTTCACATCAGCCATACATTCTGTTGTTGATGGCTAATAGGATAAAAATAGCAACCTTGCCACTATTTACTAGGAGCTGTTCATATTCCAACCTATGTATAAAAGACTAGTACTACCAACTTATGTGGGGTGTGTGTATCTACATTACCTCTTTACTCTTCTCTTTTCTGTTCTTTAGTGCCAGATGCATGAAACATCAAGGGAAGACAGGGAAAGTGTGAGAAAGCATACTACAGAATTTCACCTCTCTTAGGCTAAAGAGCAATGTTATTTCTTAGTGAGTGAGAGTAGCACTTTAAATCAAATAAAATTGAAGTGTTGAAATAGATTTTTTTAAAAAGATTTTATTTATTTGACAGAGAGAGGGAACACAAGCAGAGGGAATTGGAAAAGGAGAAGCAGGCCTCCCACTGAGCAGGGAGCCTGATGCAGTGCTCAAACCCAGGACCCTGGAATCATGACCTGAGCCAAAGGCAGACGCTTAAGTATTGAGCCACCCAGGAGCCCCAAAATAGATAAGTTTCTTAATACTTAATATTGACTGAAATGAAAACTTGCTATTTAGGGAACTCATAACTTACAAAGTTGAATTAACAGAGTGTATCTCTTAGACTCACTAGAAAAATGAGATAATTTCATTTGCCAAAGTAAGATTTTCAAAAGTTACAAATATGTTTCTTATACATATATATAGATTGGAACATTAGTCAAAGTTTTATTTAACTAATTAAAGAAAGAATTTGAAAGTGTGAAACTTAAAATATCACCTAAGAAAATTTTTATAGTCATCTAAAGAAAGTTTGTTAAGTTGGAAAAAAAAAAACTAGTTATTGTCCTATTGGGCCAAAAAAACCCCACAATATTTGGGGTTACCTTCCCTATTCAATAGAAATCATTCACATCTCTCCTGACAAAAATCTACATTTTAGCCTGTCACTTCAAGAGGCCACCCTCTAATCAATAGTCAATAGTAAATCAAACAAAGGCATATTCCATAGAAAATTAAATAACTTAAGTAAGCCTGTTAGACCAGGGGTCATCACACCTGTTTGAGGGTGTCTTTGTGTACATGTTTGTGTGTGCGAAAGGTTAGAGAAATATACTTAGAATTTTTAATTTATATGGTCTCTAATGTTGGCTATTTAAGTCTATCATTGTACTACAAATGTAGATAAAAAGCATACAGAAAAAAAAAGGAGCAAAGCTATATTTAATATAACTTTACTGATGGATACTAAAATGAGTTTCATATAATTTTTGTGTATCACAAAATTTTTCTGTATTTTTTTCAATTATTTAAAAATGAGAAAAACAATCTTAACCTGTTGGTGATAAGGAAAAGAGATGGCAGGCTAGTTTGGCCTGCAGGCTACACTTTGATGACCCCTGTGGTACAGTCTGTGATATTCAAAAAACGGCAATTATATTTTATGTTCAAGTTTTCTTAATATATGCTATACATCCTTGAATTGAATCTTTTCACATCTGTTTCACCACAATTGAATGTTCCAGTTTAAAATGATTTAAGGAGGTTGGAGAGGCAAGATGAAGGTGGAGTAGAAGACTAAAATGACATCATATCCCAGCTATATAGGTATCAAACCATTCCAAAAACCTACACACTCAAAAGGAGATAGAAGAGCAGCAATTCTAGGAACAGAAATCGACCACTTTCTGAAAGGTAGGACATGAGGAAAAATGAATCTGAAACTGGGAAGATAGACCATGTGGACAGGGGCCAGCTCCCGGCAAGCAGCGGAGCAGTGGAGCACAAAATCAGAAACTCTGGAAGTCTGCTCCACTGAGGGACATAGCTCCAGATGTAAAGTGGGGGTGGACCCTTCACAGGGACAGTGTGGTCCCAGGTCCTGTGGGGTCACAGAAAGATTGTGGGTATCTGAGTGTGGCTGCCAGGTATAGGAGCAGTGAAGTTGACCACAGAGACAGAGCTGCAGAGTGAGTTTTCAGCTCAGGGTTACCTTAAACTGTGATCCAAGGCACAGTCGGACCACTGCTCTTCAAGCAGGGACCACACAAAGTGGAAGATCTGGTGAGACTCACCTTCCTGCTCTGGGAGGAGCAGCATGGCAGGAATCTGCTGGGTTTGGAGATTCGAGGCGGGGCCATGTGCCCAGAGATAGAAACACTGTCATAGGCCGGGTGAACTCAGAGTGCGACCAGAGACCAAGGAGACAGGAGTGAATGACTGCTTGTCTCTGGGGGCACACTCAGGAGTGGGGCCCCGAGCTCTGGGCTCCTCCAGGCCAGAGACTGGGAGGCCACTATCTTCAATCCCGTCCTCAAAGCTCTACAGAAAGCATTCAGGGAACAAAAGCTCCAAGAGCAAACCTGAGCAGATTACTTAGCCTGGCCCCTGGCAATGCCTGTGCAATTCCACACTGCAACAGGACCCTCTCCCAGAAAATCAGCAAGAACATCCAGCCAAGAACAAGCTCACCAATCAAGGAGAATAGCAGAATTCCAGAGCTAGGGGAAAGCAACACACAGAATTCACGCCTTTTCCCATGATCCTTTAGTCTTGCAAAGTTAAATTAAAAAAATATATTTTTTTCTTATTTTATTTTTAAACTTATCTTCTTTTGTCTTTTAACGTTTATTTTTATTCTATTTTATTTATATATTTGACAGACAGAGATCACGAGCAGGCAAAGAGGCAGGCGGTGGGGAGAGCAGGCAGTGGGGGGAGCCAGGCTCCCCACTGAGCAGAGCCCAATGCGGGACTCAATCCCAAGACCCTGAGATCATGACCTGAGCCAAAGGCAGAGGCTTAACCCACTGAGCCACCCAGGTGCCCCTTTAACGTTTTTAACTAGTTTATCTCAACAATACCTTTCTTTAAGAAAAATCTTTAAACCATCATTATTATAGTCCTATTTTATCCCTTCATTATTTTCCCCCCTTTCTTCTACCACTTGTTTTGGATCTCTTCTGACTTAGTTAGTGTACATTTTCTGGAGGCTTGTCATTTTGGATCTCTTCTGATTTAGTTAGCATACATTTTCTGAAGGCTTCTCATTCAATATTCATTTCTGGATAAAATGACAAGGAAAAAAACTCACCAAAATAAAGAACAAGAGGCATACAGAAGGCTAGGGACCTAATCAGTATGGACATTGGTAATATGTCAGAACTAAAGTTCAGAACAACAATTCTCAAGGTGCTAGCTGGGCTCCAAAAAGGCATGGAAGATATTAGAGAAACCCGTCCTGGAGTAATACAGTCCCTTTATGGAGAAATAAAAGAAAAAAATCTAACCAAGTTGAAATCAAAACAGCTATTAATGAGGTGCAATAAAAAATGGAGGCTCTTACTGCTAGGATAAATGAAGCAAAAGAGAGAATTAGTGATATAGAAGACCAAATGATAGAGAATAAAGAAAGTGAGCAAAAGAGAGAAAAACAACTACTGGACCATGAGGGGAAATTTTGAGAGATAAATGATACTATAAGATGAAACATTATTAGAATAATTGGGATCCCAGAAGAAGAAAGAGAGAGGAGGGCAGAAGGTATTTTAGAGTGAATTATAGTAGAGAATTTCCCTAATATGGCAAAAGGAACAAGCAGGAAGCACAGGGAATCTCCCTCAAAATCAATAAAAATAGGTCCACACCCTGTCTTGTAATAGTAAAACGTACAAATTTTTGGGACAAAGAGAAAATCCTGAAAGAAGCTTGGGACAAGAAGTCTGTAACATACAATGGTAGAAATATTAGAATGGCAGTAGACTTATCCACAGAGACAAGGCAGGCCAGAAAGAACTGGCATGACATATTCAGAGCACTAAACAAGAAAAACATTGAGCCAAGAATACTAGAACCAGCTACGCTGTCATTGAAAATAGGAGAGAGAAAAGAAAAAAAAAAAAAAGAAAATAGGAGAGATCAAAAAGCTTCTAGGACAAACAAAAACTAAAAGAATTTGCACACACCAAACCAGTCCTACAGGAAATATTGAAAGGGGTCCTCTAAGCAATGAAGAGAGCCTAAATGTAGTAGACCAGAAATGAACAGAGACAATATACAGCAACAGTCACCTTACAGGCAATACAATGGCACTAAATTCATATCTTTCAGTAGTTACCCTGAATGTAAATCAGCTAAATGCTTCAAACAAAGACACAGGGTATCAGAATGGATAAAACAAAACAAAACAAAACAAAACAAAATCATCAATATGCTGCCTACAAGAAACTCATTTTAGACCCAAAGACATCTCCAGATTTAAAGTGACGGTGTGGAAAACAATTTACCATGCTAATGGACACCAAAAGAAAGCTGTGATGGCAATCTTTATATCATATAAATTAGATTTTAAGCCAAATACTATAATAAGAGATGTGGAAGGACACTACATCATATTTGAAGGGTCATCCAACAAGAAGATCTAACAAGTATAAATATCTATGCCCCTAATATAGGAGCACCCAACTATATAAGCTAATTAATAGCAAAATCAAAGAAACATCAAAAATGATACAATAATAGTAGGAGACATTAACACTCCCCCTCACTGAAATGGACAGATGATCTAAGCAAAAGATCAACAAGGAAATAAAGCCCTCAAATGACACACTGGACCAGATGGACATCACATTCAGAACATTCCACCCCAAAGCACAGAATACACATTCTTCTCGAGTGCACATGGAACATTCTCCAGAAGAGATCACATCCTGGGTCACAAATCAGGTCTCAACTGGTACCAAAAGATGGGATCATTCTCTGCATATTTTCAGACCACAATGCTCTGAAGCTAGAATTCAATCACAAGAGGAAATTTGGAAAGAACCCAAATACATGGAGGCTAAAGAACATCCTACTAAAGAATGAATGGGTCAACCAGGAAATCAAAGAAGAATTGAAAAAATTAATGGAAACAAATGATAATGAAGACACAACTGTTCAAAATCTGTGGTTCTCAGCAAAGGCAGTCCTGAGACGAAATATATAGTTATACAAGCCTTTCTCAATAAACAAGAAAGGTCTCAACTACACAACCTAATCCTACACCTAAAGGAGCTGGAGAAAGAACAACAAATAAAGCCTAAACCCAGCAGAAGAAGACAAATAATAAAGATCAGAGTAGAAATCAATGAAATAGAAAACAGAAAACCAGTAGAACAAATCGATGAAACTAGGAGCTGGCTCTTTGAAAGAATTAATAAGATTGATAAACCCCTGGCCAGACTTATCCAAAAGAAAAAAGAAAGGACCCAAATTAATAAAAGCATGAATGAAAGGGAGATATCACAACCAACACCAATGACATACAAACAATTATAAGAACATATTATGAACAACAATACGCCAGCAAATTAGACAAGCTGGAAGAAATGGATGCATTCCTAGGGACATATAAACTACCAAAACTGAACCAGGAAGAAATAGAAAACCTGAACAGACCCACACCAATAAGGAGATTGAAGCAGTCATCAAAAATCTCCCAACAAACAATATACCAAGGCCAGACGGCTTTCCAGGGGAATTCTACCAAATATTTAAAGAAGTATTAATACCTATTCTCCTGAAACTGTTCCAAAAAATAGAAATGGAAGGAAAAATCCAGTCATTTTATGAGGCAGCATTTTATGAGGCAGCATGAGGTTTTATGTCCCAAAACCAGACAAAGACCCATCAAAAAGGGGAATTACAGTATCTTTGATGAACACAGATGCAAAAATTCTCACCAAAATACTAGCCAATAGGATCCAACAGTACATTAAAAGGATTATTCACCATGACCAAGTGGGATTTATTTCTTGGCCTCAAGGTTGGTTCAACATCCACAAATCAATCAATGTGATACAGTGCATTAATAAAAGAGAGAATAAGAACCATATGGTACTCTCAATTGACGCTGAAAAAGCATTTCACAAAGTACAGCATCCTTTCTTGATCAAAACTCTTCAAAGTGTAGGGATAGAGGGCACATACCTCTATATCATCAAAGCCATCTATGAAAAACCCACAGCGAATTTCTTTCTCAATGGGGAAAAACTGAGAGTTTTTCCCCTAAGGTGAGGAACAGGACAGGGATGTCCATTATCACTGCTACTATTCAACATAGTACTACAAGTCCTATCCTCAGCAATCAGAAAACAAAAAAGATATTAAATGATCCAAATCGACAAAGAAGAGGTCAAACTCTCACTCTTTGCAGATGATATGATACTTTATGTGGAAAACCCAAAAGACTCCACTCCAAATTGGCTTGAACTTGTACAGGAATTCAGTAACATGTCAGTATATAAAATCATTGGCTTGGAAGAAAAAACTGGGAAAGACTGAATCCAACAGATTTTTTTTTTCTCTATTATAAATCTAAGAATTCTTTCCTCTGTAATCTTTTTTCAAGAAATGAGAACTTTGCTACAGAAGAGAGGGAGTTGGAGAATATTCAAATCTGAATCCAAATAAAAGGATAGTCTAGGAATTAGGGATTCTGAGAAAATAACTAAATAACTAAAGCCCACTTTCACATTCATAATTTGTCAATAATAAAATTTAAAACAAAAATTATTATCTTGCTCACTAATCCATTTATTAGCTGACATTCATGGGAACAGTGTGGGTTCTTCCCAAACTATACAATAATGTACAAGAAGCAGATCCCAAGAGAAATGGAAATGTATTGTAAACAACCAAGGAAGAAATGCATTTGACCTGTACTACCATCATCATGTTATTAGAATATCAAATTAAACGTTTAGAAATTGTTGTATTATTCAAATGTTAATAATGATTTCAAATTATTCATCAGAATTGAATTGGTTTTACTTTCTAAATGTATGTGTTCTGGACATCTGAATACATAAAATGTAAGTTAATGAGCTTGATTTAAATGCTCAGGTTGATTAAAAGTCTAATCCTTCATCATCTTAGTATATAGCTAATGACTTCCATCTCTGTCTTGGATTCCTGGTTAAGTAAAGGTAGAAATGAAAAGGTGATGTGTATAAGAAAACCAAGTGATTTGACTTTCCATTAAAATAGAAAATTGTGTCTTTATAAGGCATTTGTCTCCATGCCAGAAAATAAATTCCCTCAGGTAAAGTTGTATTTATCAAGGCTGTATTCATATCTTAATTAAAACAAACAAGCAAACAACAATAGGAAAAGCCTGAAGAAAAAATTTCACTATCTTAAGTGGCTGACAGTGACACACTTATTTATTTATTTTAATTCAGTCTAAGAGGTTTAATGTTATAATTAACATAAAGCTCTTTTCACCTCCTGTTTATATATAACACACTCAACAGGGTCTGAAAAGTGGTTTGCTAAAACTAACTCTTTTTTAACTGGGATGAATTGCTTCATTAATTTTCTAAGCAGTAGAGCTCAAAGCATACTTTCTCTTTTCAAGTTTTAGAAAGTAGGTTTGCAAGTCCTGTGGGGTTTCCTTTACTATTCTAGGTCAAGTTTCAGATTCTTTATAGAGAATGAATGTCACTTTTGAAAACTGCTTGTGAAAAAGGACTTCATGTCTTTTAGAAATGTTGGGCTTCTGTCTACTAGATTATCTTCAACCTTACACTCTTCCTTGTTCACTAATGTGCACATCCTAACAACAGAACTGTGAAGTAACCACAAAAAATTGAAACATATTTCTTCTCTTGTAGTAAAAGTGTCCCTGTGAAATATGGAATAAAGTTGGAATATTTTCATTGAAGAATAATTCACTTGAGCTTCTCCTTAGTTTACTCATAATCTATTATTTAAGCAGACAGAAGGCTGAAGAGAAAAATAAATAAATAAATAGTGTTGAACAAGTCTTTAACTTCAGTGTTATAAAAATAGTAGAGTGACATAAGGGATCAGCAATAATAAACTGTTCCAAGCTGGCAACTGAATCATTTATTTTATAAATATATCCCTTATGTAAATTTGAAGGAAGATTAAATTATAAAGATCAATGATAAATTAAATTACATTTATGTTCTTTAACTTAAAACAATTTTGAGAGAAGAAATATAACATTCACTTTTTAAAATTTATATTTATTTATTTATTTACTTATTTGACAGAGAGATCACAAGTAGGCAGAAAGGCAAGCAGAGAGAGAGGGGAAGAAGACTCCCTGCTGAGCAGAGAGCCCGATGTAGGGCTTCAACCCCAGACGCTGAGATCATGACCCAAGCCAAAGGAAGAGGCTTAACCCACTGAGCCACCTAGGTGCCCCAATATTCACTTTTATACTAACATAATTTAGTATATATAATGGAGACTATTTTTATGCCTCTAATGGTTTTCGTGGCCTCCATAATGCATGAGACCTAGAAAAGATAGTTTCAAATTCCCAATATGTGAAGTGGCATATTCCAAAACACTCCAAGTTTTCTATAAATTTTAAAGTTGTCCTTGGTGGTAGCAACCAATACCACTTTTAACATTAGTTTGGGGGGAGAAAAACAAAACAAAATAAAACTCTAATTCATCCCATGATTAATTTTCCAGCCAATGTCTGTGTTTGTCCCAAATGTTATTCTTCCTTTCTGGAGAAGGGTTTTTCTATTTGCAGTTATTTTGCACTAAATCTAGCTAACTTTAACCCAGAAACTATAGGGTTATGATTATTCTCCTCTGGCTCCCCCAGTATAAAAAAAATATCACTTCCCTTAAGCTTGGTGTCTCTGCTACCCTATATTATATTATTTCCCATTCTTTCTAAGGACACTAAGTTCTTAAATTCAGATACTGAAAAGGTATCTCACCATTTTTTCTCATTCTTCATTTATAACAAAGGCAGACAACCAAAAACTTTATCTGCCTCTCTGCTTTCCCCATAGCAGATGGATAAGTTAAGTAGATGGTATCCCTTTTGCACTTGAACCAGTCCACACCCTGACCCTGACACTGACCTGAAAAATCAGCTCTGTTCTCTGTTACTCAATCCTTATCACAGGGGTAGCTGGGTCACTCAGTCAGTTAAGCATCTTCCTTCAGCTCAGGTCATGGTCCCAGGGTCCTGGGATTGAGTTCCACATCAGGGTCCCTGATCCACAGGGAGACTGCTTCTCCCTCTGTCTTCCTCCCTCTGTGTCACTCATGAGTAAATAAATAAAATATTTTTTAGAAGGGCTATTATGGAAATGCTATCATATTCTATAAAAAATCACTTTCTGAAAATATTCAACTTTATAACTGCAGACATTTACACAGCCCAGCGTGAGACTTATAAAGGGTATTACCACATAAATGGATGTGGCATAAGTAAAACTTACTTCTTTTTTCAAGGTTTTATTTATATATATTGAGAGACAAAGAACACACAGAGGACTCCTTGCTGAGCAGAGAGCCTGATGTGGGGCTTGATCTCAGGGCCCTAGCATCATTACCTGAGCCCAAGGTAGATGCTTAACCGATTGAGCCATGCAGGTAACCCAAAACTTACTTTTTGACTTAATCAAATTGCAAGAATAAAAGAAGTGATAAAGGAGGCAGATCTAAACAGTGAGGTGCTAAAAATTGCTGATTCTATAAATCTAAATGTTCACACAGTAGTGTTTTTAGTAAGTTCTCTAATTGTACTTTTAAAAGCCAAAAATTATTAGAAAAATGGTTGTTATGAATATCTGCTGTTCTGCTTTTAAAGTTCTAGTTGGTTGGTTGGATTTCACATTTATTCAACACGCTGGCACTCTTTAGTCCTGTGATCAGCTGAAAGCATTTGCTAAACAGTCCTGAGTTTTATGACTTTTGTTGAGAGCTAATACTGAATTATTGTTCAAAGCTAAAAACAGCCTTAGAAAGCATTGAGTTTAGCAATAGTATTTATCCATATTTACACATGGATAAAATAGAATAGAAAAAATAAATAGGAAAGTAAATACATATTTCAGAATAAATTTAAGTAGTATAAAATTTTTCTAAAGTTTTACTTTCCACAATAATAATGAGTTTGAAAACTTTTCACAATCTAATGCAATGACCAAAACTTGAGTTGAAGTGAATGTGCTGTGGCTATGGATTCCTATATGAGAAAATTTATAATATGAGAATTTATTTGAATTAGGCAAAATGTATGATGGGAATTAAAATATACATTCCAATCTGCCTAATGAAAGAAGAGAAGGATTATTTGGCTATTATTATGAAATTAAAGAATATGTTGAGGAAAAATTACCTCGGTTTTAATTTAATTTTACTTTTCTTTTTATTGCCTATATGACTTTAGGCTTGTTGCTTATGTTTCTATGTCTTTAGCTTTCTCCAGGTTTAAGATAGAGATGAAAGTTTTTTTATTTGCCTCCTGGGTTGATGTAAGGATATTTTATATATATGTATGTATGTATATATATGTGTATATATATATACACATATATATATGATAGATATTCTCAGAATTAATTATTACTTAACTATTAATATATATATTCTCAGAATTAATATAAGGTAAGTTAATGAAGTGACCCAATGAGATGGATGGAAAAGTACAGAACCCATTCTTGGTAGAGAATAAGGCAGGAAATAATATCCAAAACATCTGCCTGTAAATGCCCATGCCACATGGCCCATGTCACAGATATCCCAATTGAGTTGATAAAAGTTTCAACTTAGCCACTCCCAAATGGACTGGATCAAAATTCTTTAAGAAGCATTTTCTCCACTCTCTTCATTTCCTTCTACCTCCTGAATTACTTTTTATAATTTTATAAAAAAAACTTCACTTGTCTGTACATAGTGCTATTCATCTCTCTCTTTATTTCTCTTTCTCTCATTGCTTATTTGTTTCTTTTGTTTCTTTGGGGTTATACTATGTTAAAGGCTTTGAAATATCATCATGTTAGTGAGAAATGTCAACAGCGCATTTTGATATAATATTCAGCTCTGAATTATAAAAATTATGATTTAATAGTAAACCATCCAATCCCAAAATTTGATCTAGAGTAGAAACTGAAAACAGAATGAGATATTGCTAAAAGAAAAAGCTCGAAATAATTCTCTACTTAGTTTTATTTTTACAGTAAGATCAGCACATGTACTGCTTTTGGATTTTATTAAGGGCATGAAATGTACAGAAGTGAAAAATAATCCCAGTTATATTAAGTCTGTAAAATATTCTCAAATTGCAAAAGAATTAAAAGAGAGTGTGAAATTACTTGTAATGATTCAAGTTCTTTTTAATGAATTGTAGCATATTCTCTCCCAGATACTTCTATTATTTTCAAATCCTAATGAGGAAATTAAAGCTTATCATATAAATTTGTAATATAGTTTGCAATTAATAAAGGTGATATTTTCATTTCCTGAAGGTTTTTATTTTAGGCTAATATAAGAATTCTTATAAAGCTGGTATATTGTTTCAGCTAATGTTTACATTAAAACATTATACTGTATAATACCTACTTTGTTTTTCAAGTTAATGAAAATCTTAACATCAAGATTGTACCTATCCAATAGCTATTAAGATGGAAAAGAGGGAAAATTAAGCAATAAAACAATAAATGCCCTTTATCTAAGAGTTATTCTTGTTTTAAAATATATCACTCTTATTTTGCTATGAGCTATCCCTTTAATGGCAAACATTATTAATGTGATTCTTTGGAACTCTTTTCTTATCTATAGCAAATTAAAGTTATTTTTTAAATAGTAACAAAAGGAGAAAATAGTAATAGCAATTAACTGAAGATTAAAATGTGTTTGTTACACCACTAGACACTAGCACTAAAATATCTTATTTAAAACAAGTTGACATTTGTATGTCTTTTTTGGAGAAGTGTCTGTTCATGTCTTCTACCCATTTTTTGACTGGGTTATTAGTTTTTTGAATGGCTAACAGACACATAAAAAAATGCTTAACATCACTAGCCATCAGAGAAATACAAATCAAAACCACAATGAGATACCACCTTACACCAGTTAGAATGGTAAAAATTAACAAAACAGGAAACAACAAATGTTAGCGAGGATGTTGAGAAAGGGGAACCTTCTTACCTTGTTGGTGAGAATGCAAGTTGGTATAGCCACTCTGGAAAACAGTATGGAGGTTCTTAAAAAGAAAAAAAAAAAAATAGAGCTGCCCTATGACCCAGAAATTGTACTAAGTATTTACCCCCAAAAGATACATACATAATGAAAAGAAGGGTCATGTGCACCCAAATGTTCATAGAAACAATGCCCATAATAGCCAAACTGTGGGAAGAGCTGTGATGCCCTTCAATAGAGGAAGAGATAAAGAAGATGTGGTACATATACACAATGGGATATTATTCAGCCATCAGAAACAATGAATATCTACCATTTCATCAGCATGAGTGGAACTAGAGAACTAGAAGGCATTACGTTAAGTGAAGTAAGTCAAGTAGAGAAAGGCGATTATCTATGGTTTCACTCATACGTGGAACATAGGCAATAGTAAGGAGGACTATAAGGGAAGGGAGAGAAATTCAAAGGGGGAGAAATCCAAGATGGAGATGAACCATGAGAGACTATGGACCCGAGAACAATCTGGGGTTTTAGAGGGGAGGCAGGTGGGAAGTAGGGTAACAGGGTGCTGGGTATTGAGGTGGGCTTGTGCTGTAATGAGCACTGGGTGTTACACTTAATGAACCATTGAACACTACATCAAAAACTAACAATGTACTACACAGTGCCTAATGGAAAAAAATTAAAAAAGAAACTTGTAAAAAAAAAAGTAGAATTTTTTTTTAAAAAATAAACTAGTTTGCACATTAAAAACTGAGATCACCAAGAAGTTATGAAATGCTCTAAGATCTTAACATCACAGTAAGGGAAGGATACACAAATGATGTAGATGTTTATGAAATATAAGTGAAAATTTAAAATGAAAACACTGTGATTTTGTGATTTTTGTGTTTCATTTTTTTTTTCTTTGTAGAAAAATGTGTCTGAGGGTGTCTGAGTGGCTCAGTTGGTTAAGTATCTGCCTATGGATTGGGTTGTGATCCTGGGGTCCTAGGACTGAGCACCACATCTGGCTCCCTGCTCAGGGGGAGCCTGCTTCCCCCTCTCCTTCTGCATCAGCTCCCCCCTGTTTATGTACTCTCTCTCTCTCTCTCACTTTCTCTAATAAATAAATAAATTAATTAATTAAATAAAATCTTTAAAAAATATATAGAGACCAGATGGTTGCCAGAAGAAAGGGGGTGGGAGGATGGGCAAATGGGTGAAAGAGAGTGGGAGATAAGGGCTTGCAGTAATGGAATGAATAAATCATGGGAATAAAATGCACAGCATAGGGAATATAGTCGATGATACTATAATAGTATTATATAGTGACAGATGGTAACTACACTTGTAGCAAACATAGCATAAGGTATAGATAGAGAAGATGAATCATAATGATGTCACTAGAAACTAATGGAAACTTGAATGTCAACTACATTCAAACTTAAAATTTAAAAATAAAATAAAAACATATTCAAATATTTATTTAAAACCACAAAAATAGAGTATAAACTCATTTTTCCCACTTTGAGATATCCATATATAGGAATAAAAAGGAAAAACTATGCAACAAGATTTTTGAGTCTCAATTGCATTTTGCTAAGTGAAAGATGACATTTTCAAAAATCTAAAAAGTGAACATCCATTTATTTGACATTTCAAAAAGCAAAACTATTGTGCCAAAAAACAGATCAATAGCAGGACGTCACAGATATATTCAGAACATTCCATCCCAAAGCAAAAGAATACACATTCTTCTCTAGTGCACTTGGAAAATTCTCCAGAATAGATCACGTCCTGGGTCACAAATCAGGTCTCAAGAACTACCAAAAGACTGGGATCATTCCCTGAGTATTTTCAGGCTATAATGCTTTGAAACTAGAACTCAACCACAAAAGGAACATTGGAAAGAACTCAAATAAATGGAGACTAAAGAACATTCCTAAAGAATGAATGGGTCAACCAGGAAATGAAAGAAGAATTGAAAAAATTCATGAATACAAATGAAATTGAAAACACACCTCTTCACAATTTTTGGGATGCAGCAAAGGTGGTCCTAAGAGGAAAGTATATAGCAATACAAGCTTTCCTCAAGAAACAAGAAAGGTCTCAAGCACACAGCCTAACCCTACAGCTAAAGGAGCTGGAGAAAGAACAGCAAAGAAAACCTAAACCCAGCAGAAGACAAATAATAAAGATCAGAGCAGAAATCAATGAAATAGAAACCAAAAGAACATTAGAGCAGATCAACAAAACTAGGAGCTGGTTATTTGAAAGAATTAATAAGATTGATAAACCCCTGGCCAGACTTATCCAAAAGAAAAGAGAAAGGACCCACATTAATAAAAGCATGACTGGAAGAGGAGAGATCACAACCAACACCAACGACATACAAACAATTATAAGAACATATTATGAACAACGATAAGCCAGCAAATTTGACAATCTGGAAGAAATGAATGCATTCCTAGGGACATATAAACTACCAAAACTGAACTAGAAAGAAATATAAAACTGAACAGGCCCATAATTAGTAAGGAGATTGAAGCAGTCATCAAAAATCTTCCCAGAAACAAGAGCCCAGGGCCAGACGGCTTCTCATGGGAATTCTACCAAACATTTAAAGAATTAATACCTATTCTCCTGAAACTGTTCCAAAAATAGAAATGGAAGGAAAACCTCCAAACTCATTTTATGAGGCCAGCATTACCTTCATCCCCAAACCAAAGACCACATCGAAAAGGAGAATTACAGACCAATATTCCTGATGAATATGGATGCAAACATTCTCACCCAAATGTTAGCCAATAGGATCCAACAGTGCATCAAAAGGATTATTCATCATGACCAAGTGAGATTTATTCCTGGGCTGCAAGGTTGGATCAACATCCACAAATCAAAGTGATACATTACAGTAATAAAAGAGAGAACAAGAACCATATGATACTCTCAATAGATGCTGGAAAAGCATTTCACAAAGTACAGCATCCTTTCCTGATCAAAATTGTTCACAATGTAGAGACAGAGGATACATACCTCAATATCATAGAAGTCATCCATGAAAAACCCACAGTGAATATCATTCTCAATGGGGAAAAACTGAGAGCTTTTCCCCTAAGGTCAGAAACATGGCAGGGATGTCCACCATCACCACTGTTATTCAACATAGTACTAGAAGTCCTAGCCTCAGCAAACAGACAACTAAAAGAAATAAAGGCATCTGAATCGGAAAAGAAGAGGTCAAACTCTCACTCTTTGCAGATGATATGATACTACATGTGGAATACCCAAACGACTCCACTCCAAAAGTGCCAGAACTCATACAGGAATTCTGTAAACTATCAGTATATAAAATCAATGCACAGAAATCAGTTGCATTTCTATACACGAACAACAAGACAGAAGAAAGAGAAATTAAGGAGTCAGTCCCATTTTCAATGGCGCTCAAAACCATAAGATACCTAGGAATAAACCTAATCAAAGAGGCAAAGAATCTATATTCAGAAAAATATAAAGTACTCATGAAAGAAATTGAGGAAGACACAAAGAAATGGAAAAATGTTTCATGCTCATGGATTGGAAGAATAAACATTGTGAAAATGTCTATGCTACCTAAAGCAATCTACAGGTTTAATGTAATCCCTTTCAAAATCCCATCAGTTTTTATCAAAGAAATGGAGCAAATAATCCTAAAATTTATAATGAACCAGAAAAGACTTCGAATACCCAGAGGAATGTTGAAAAAGAAAACCAAAGTTGGTGGCATCACAATTCCAAACTTCAACCTCTATTACAAAGCTGTCATCATCAAGACAGTACGAGACTGGCACAAAAGCAAACACACAAATCAATGGAACAGAATAGAGAGCCCAGAAATAAAACCTCAACTCTATGGTCAACTAATCTTCGACAAAGGAGGAAAGAATATCCAATGGAAAAAAAGACAGTCTATTCAACAAATGGTGTAGGGAAAATTGGAGAGCCTCATGCAGAAGAATGAAACTGGATCATTTCCTTACACCACAAACAAAAATAGACTCCAAATGGATGAAGGACCTCAATGTGACATAGGAATCCATCAAAATCCTTGAGGAGAACACAGGCAGCAACCTCTTCGACCTCAGCCAGAGGTCTCAAGTACACAACCTAACCCCACACCTAAAGGAGCTGGAGAAAAACAGCAAAGAAAGCCTAAACCCAGCTTTCTTCCTAGAAACATCACCAAAGTCAAGGGAATCAAGGCAAAAATGAACTATTGGGACTTCATCAAGATCAAAAGATTTTGCACAGCAAAGGAAACAGTCAACAGAACCAAAAGACAACTGACAGAATGGGAGAAGATATTTGCAAATACCATAATCAGATAAAGGGCTAATATCCAAAATCTATAGAGAACTTATCAAACTCAACACCTGGAAAACAAATAATCCAATCAAGAAATGGGCAGAAGACATGAACAGACGTTACTGCAAAGAAGACATGCAGATGGCCAACAGACACAAGAAAAAGTGCTCCACATCACTCAGGATCAGGGAACTACAAATCAAAACTCAATGAGATACCACCTCACACCAGTTAGAATGGCTAAAATGAACAAGTCAGGAAATGACAGGTGTTGAGGAGGATGTGGAGAAAGGGGAACCCTCTTACACTGCAAGTTTGTGCAGCCACTCTGGTAAACAGTATGGACGATACTCAAAAAGCTGAAAATAGAGCTACTCTATGACCCGCAATTGCACTACTGTGTTTTTACCCTAAAGACACAACTGTAGTGATCTGAAGGGGCACGTGCACCTATAGCAACAATGTCCACAATAGCCAGACTATGAAAAGAACCAAGATGTCCACTGACAGATGAATGGATAAAGAAGTGGTACACACACACACACACACACACACACACACACACACACACACTGAAATATTATTAAACAGCCATCAGAAAAACCCTAAAACCTTGCCATTTACAAAAATGTGGATGGATCCCGGGGGTATTATGCTAAGTGAAATAAGTCAATCAGAGAAATACAATTATCATATGCTCTCACTGATATGAAGAATTTGAGAAACAAGACAGAGGATCATAGGGAAAGGGAGGTAAAAATGAAACAAGATGAAACCAGAGAGGGAGACAAAGCATAACAGACTCTTAATCCCAGAAAGATTAATCTGAATTTTAATTTATGTGAATTTTTTAGTATTTTTTCCTTTTGCATCCAGTTTCTGCTTAATTTGTTCTGTCTCAGCCAGATTTTATTAAAGATTTTATTTTATTTATTGGGGAGGGAGAGGAAGATAGCAAGAGAGAACACAAACAGAAGGTGGAGAGAGAGAGAAGCAGGTTCCCTACTGAGCAGGGAGCCTGATACAGGACTTGATCCCAGGACCCTGGGATTATGACCCAATCCAAAAGCAGATGCTTAACCAACTGACTTATCCAGACACCACTCAGCCATAATTTAAGAAATTATCTTTTCTTTTCATGTAATCTCACTTTTCATGATTTCTTAGTTTATATATTTTTAATATTATTGTGAAAACAAAATAATTTTCTCCTACATTGTTTTCTGTTTCCTAGAATAAATTTTTTTCAAAGACATGCTTTCTGGGGTTTTTGTTTTTGTTTTTGAGTATAACAAATAGCTTTGGAAGACCAACCTAGTGTCTTCCTCTAGAACAAAGGGCAGGAATATTTTGTTACCATTTTAAAGTATCAGGTTTATTTCTACCTATCTTTCTTTCTTTCTTTTTTTTTTTTTTTAAGATTTACTTATTTATTTATTTGACAGAGAGAAAGATCACAAGTAGGTGTGGGGGGGCAGACTCCCTGCTGAGCAGAGAACCCTATGTGGGGCTCAATCACAGGACCCTGAGATGATGACCTGAGCTGAAGGCAGAGGCTTACCCCACTGAGCGACCCAGGTGCTCAAAGTATCAAGTTTCTTAAACTCAGACTTACTCTCTTCACACACAAGACTGTGTGTGCAAGTGTTACCCAGCTCTTTTTATGTCAACTTGAGGGACTGAGACTTGGGAAAGCATTACAAGGTAGAGACCTGGTACAGGACCATTCTCTGATAAGGCCATCTGGACTTGAGCTGCTGACTGAGTCTGTACACAGCAGACTGCAAGAATATCTGCATGAATCCATTATCAACCAGATTTGGCAATGCATCCACTGTCATAAATTGGACATAAAATAAAGGATCCTATTTAAAATTCAGAGGCTTCAACTGTATGAAAGTCTTATGAATAATGATAAACTTAACTTTTTTTTCTCTTGTGGTGAAGGAGGCCACAACATACTGGGCATGCTACCTGTTCCTGGCAGACTACATTGAAACTTTAAACCAGTCTTGGGCTTATCAAAGGGGCATACTGCTCTTGATACTTGTTCAAGTTATGGAGTTGCTGTTATAGTCCATTTAGTTGATTCTAGCCACATATTGTTGGTTCTTGAAACTAGACTGTGTTATGTTTCCAGCTTTCCAGAAAATCTTTAGTCTGCTTACAGTGTGACTTTCATAATAAATACCACCCATTACTGGGCTGAAAATCAAGGTATTTGATAGACGTTCCATGCTTCCTACCACCTATAAGCTTCTGATATTGTTGAGTATTTGAATGGCCTCTGAAAATTTGATGCAATAAGTTTCCTCACTGTACCTCCATCACCTCTTCCCATTAGCCATTAGTACAGCAGTTGGGTCACTGAACATAGCTGTCCTAAAAACGGGATCACTTCTTGACCAATTCCTAGATAATGATCAGGATGTAAGGGTATGAAGTTACAGAGACATATTTTGAAAATCTGAGGTTCTACTCTGTTTCTTTGCATGATGATTGTTTTATTCTATTTGCCTCTCAATTTTATCTGAATGATATTATCTTCTTGGTAACAGTCTGGTCAAAAAGGATCCTAGATTCAAACCTAATTCTGTTTTGCAGTTACCTCGGTCCCTTTGTTGGAATTACATAGCCCTATACAGGAAGGATAATGACCACTTGGTAGAGTACACTGCTTAGTGAGTCACCTCATAGTGGCTCATTGGCATACATAGACCATGGAAGGGGGCACATTATTTTTCTGTAAATTTTCTAAAACTTTCCTTCTCCCTCAAACACAGAATGCTTCTGGATGAACAAAAAAAAGTCTATTCAAGTAGAGTATGATTGGAAACGTAGTGAATTTTTAATTATCAAAATGGGAAACTCTGATGTATAGTGCTGAAGGAAGAGTAATAACCCAAACATCTAGGAGAGCCAGGGACAGTGGGGATATTAATGTTGTCTGTACTTTCCAGATATCTGGCTGTTTTGCATGTGGGGAAATGCATTGGAGTACACAGACTGACATAAGTCCTTCATGAAAGGCCCAATATTTACACACCATACTTTCTTCTAGGTATAACACTTGCACCCCAAACTGTACTTATTGCGCAGAAGCTAGGCATTAACTTGACCCCTTCTCAAATATAGTACTTGCACTTTAGGGGTGATTGTAAGAGAGCTGCAAGTGTTTAAGGACACACCACCAGATTGCATAACCTTCAGAAGCCTGGTGATGTCTTCAAATTGAGTGTACACTTTTACTTACTTACTCACTTACAGAAACTCCCTAGAAGGATACATAACTTATTTATTTACAAGAAGTGGCCAGTTATCCTTATAAAGAGAGTCATCTAATTAGAAACTGTAATTTGAAATTTGTTCCTGACATTAGCAAAAGTGATCAGTGACATCACCTCTGCCCTGATACATTCAAGTAAGCATCAACTCACTGGCCATTATTATTTTGGATGATAGAACTGTCTTTGACTTTCTCCCTGTGGACAAGGCAGAGTCTGAACAATCACTAGGGAATCCAGCTTAACCTGGATTAATTAATTAATTAATTAATGCCTTGATCTCAGAGGAAAAGTCAACATAGGAGAAGGCCTCATAGCATTATATGGTAATTCTCTGATGGTTTTATGAAATTTTTTTTCAGCAAGTAGGTCCTGTCCTTTTGGGAGCATTATTGATGTCAATTCTGCAATGTTGGCCTCCGCCAGATGGAAGGGACTTCCTCCCAGCCTTTATTAATCAGATTTGTCAGAGCGCTGATGAATTGGCAGGCTTATAGAAAATATACTAGAAGCCAAGGTGGTTTTAGACTGAGGAGTATGTATTGTTAGGTAATGAGTCTCCATGGATATCTTCTTGCATTTCTGCACATCTGGCAAGCAAAGACTCTATATCTGTTCTGAATATATCTTTAAGAATGCCTGTTTGGCAAACATTGTTGGAGAAGGAGATAGTGTGTGTGAAGGTGGGGGAAGGACAGCTTTAATTACAGACTTGAAAGAAAGAGAGTATCTCTCTTTGATGCAAAGGACATATATGCTTAATATCCGTTTTAAAATGTTTTGAGGTTTTTAAGCTTAGAGTTCTTGCTCTATAATGAAACTCACTGAGTTTTCAGGTGTCTCATGAACCTCTTTCCATTGCTTGTGGGGACAGAGCAGGAAGAACCAACATTATGATCCTCTGGCTAGTGATACTGCTATGCTAATAAACTGTCCTTTTCTGACCCAGGAGTCTAATGTCTTCTGTCAGCATCCATGAACTATGGAAACCTAAATTGTTGGCATGAAGGCATAATAAAATCTCAGATCCTTCACTGTTATTGACTGTTTATACCAATAATTTTTATAGGTATTCTTGAGTTTGAAACCATCATTATAGACTACTTGTTTATTTCATTTTTTTACTTCAATCTCGTATATACTACCTAATCTCAAACCATTCAATACTATTTCTTGGATCTAGTAAGTGTTTAAAGTAAAAAAAAAAAAAAAAAAAAAGGAAATGTTTATACAGATATATTTTTCTTTTGCCTTTATCATATTACCTAGTGGTATTCTTCCAAAAAGTGTACTTTATTTCTCCATTACCAAATAGGAAAAAGTGATAACATTAAGACAGAATGAGAAATACAAGAAAAAATAATAGAATGAGGAAGTGGATAAGACTTTTGGCCTAAATGTCAGGGGTATGGGATGGGGTCATAATATAGCAGGAGGTTTAGAATCATCCCTGTGAAGTTAAAATAGATTATCTTCAGTGTGGATGTAGAAATCCATAAGAGGAAAATCCTGGGCACATTAAGAGAGAAGGATATGTGATTTTTAAGAGGAATCAAAGATATTTTAATTATTTGAGAGTATATTTCTGCTTTGTTTTCAGTTTACTATTTATTATAAGCATCTAGTCTTTGTAAAATTAGATGTAATATTACAGTTTTTATGTAGGAAAAAAGATAACCCTGATGATTATGTTTTATTATGATTTGGCTTATAATATTTGAATAGATTTCCCCTTAGAACATTTCCCCCATTTCTTCACTCTCTTTACCCAATGCTTCTCATTAGCAAATCAGTGAATTAAGGATGGGAAATCTTACTCTGCACTGGCCTGAGGGGAGAAACATTGCTGCATACCCATAACTGAGACATACATAGATCCTCTCTATCTCAAGCTCCAAGTACTTGTCTCCTCCATGTTAACACCACCACAGCAAGCCTTGTCATTTGGGGCAAAGCCTGTAGCTATCCAACTAGGCTGTTGTCTATGAGTGAGTTTAAGTATTTTGGGACAAGAGTGAGAAGAGAACAGGAATTATTATTGGCTTTGGCTAATATAGCTAGTTTGTTTTATATTCTTATATCCTCTCAATTGGTTTAGTATCTAGAGAGGAAAGAGGTTACACAAAATTTTCAAACATTTAGACATATGGACAAAAGATGGCTGTCTGTCTTTTGAATACCATACAGTAGCATTGTCTAATGAGCATACTAAAAGAGATTTTAATCCTCCAGGTGATACATATCTGTTTTACTTGATATTTACATTTATTAAGACCACGTTTCCATGAGGTTAGATGTTGATACTTATGTTTATCCTTATATTAATCCTCTAAGTAATAAGTATCTGCTTTACTTGACACTTATATTTATTAAGGCTCAGTCTCCATGAGGTTAGATGTTAACTTAGAGATTTTTGTCTAGTAGAAAAGAATTACAATACATATGTTTTAATTTATGAGTTTGTCTTATAAATAAACTCATTCTAACATTCTTTAATTCAATAAATACTATTTCTCAAATGTTCACTAAACCAGTTTTACCACTTCAGTAGTTTTCACATTAACAAATTAAAGAAATATTTGATACCTTTTCATCATCTGTTTTGTTTTTATCTTCCTTGAAAATTATACTTTGAAAGAGGTATAATTAACTTGTACCCTAAACTATAAAATATTAAGCTCAACAGAGAGAACAAAGCTAACCTGAAACACAGTAGAAGGTACTACACTGAATGAAGTACAGAACGGCCTAATGCAATAGCTTAGCAATAGCTGAACAAATAGTTGAATGTGGAATAAATTCAATAGGCATGCCTCTAAAATTCATAGATACCCAATCTAAAATAAGACTAAGACAATGTCTTCATTATTCTTTATTTTTGAGTAGAAATTTTTTACTATTTCTCTTGCTAACAATAAACAAGTTCTCAACAGATTACCTTTTTTAAACTGCCAGTAAGAAAAATTCTAATAAAGACAGAATCTGATTGAACCCAAGCCTACCTAGTGGTAAACAAAACAAAACAAAACAAAACATACACACACAGAAAACCAAGTGCATAATCTGTAACCTAAACCTTACAGAATAGGACTCAGTTTAGCTATTACATATAAATCACAAAGAAAAAAAAAACTTTTAATTATTTTGTTTTAGAATAGTTTATAACAAGCCTTTGAGGCTGAACTAATAAATTTTAATATCAAGTTCTGAAATCATATTATAGAAACTGGTTAAAAATGATAGAAAACATATTCTATTGGGAGGAAACAGAAAAAATGTTGATAAATATTCTTTTAACTAAAAGAAAAGAAAGCAATCTCAAGAGGGAAGCAATAAAACAAAAGTAACTCAAAAAGAAATAAAAGAATGTATTCTATAGACCTACTGAAATAAACAAGAACAAGGTAAAATAAATCATTGAAAAAACGGAAATATAAAGGAGGAAAGTGAAAAATAAAAGTATAGAAATAAAAATACAGTGAAAGTAAAAGTTAATTTCCAAGATATGGTGACAATGATAACGACACCAGCAAAGGCAAATGGTTATATTTAAACTTTTAAATACTTTTGCACTAATGAGACAAACTGGAGTTAAAAATGATCTCCTCTTAAAATATACCAAAATTGCTTGAAAGAGGCTGCCCAGGACTATTATTTATATTTAAGCATGTTTGTTTGTTTGTTTCTTCAACTTCTTCCCAATGTTTATTTTGTGAAAATATTTTCAATGTGCTCTAAAATGTTAGAGCAAAAAATAGTCATCTATGTGACAAAATCTTCATGACCATAATGGGAGAAAATCTTCCCAACATCCTCCTAAATGATTAATCAATTAAACAACTAAAACCAAAACTAGTCTTTTAAAATCACATATATGTCCTCAAACATAATAGAGACACTGCGTACATAACAAAGAGAACACCTCAAGGAAAAACACATTAAGACATAAAATAATCTGGGAGGGGCATCTGGGTGGCTCAATGGGTTAAGCCTCTGCCTTCAGCTCAGGTCATGATCTCAGGTCCTGGGATCGAGCCCCACATAGGGCTCTCTGCTCAGCAGGGAGCCTACTTCCCCCACTCTCTCTGCCTACTTGTGATCTTTCTCTCTGTCAAATAAATTAGACCTTTAAAAAAATAAATAAAAATAAAAGGATCTGAGCTATGTTTATAGCCTCATAAGTAAAAATAAAGGTAAGAGCAGAAAGGGAAAAAGCCTTTCCTTTGTGTGGCTCAGCATATGATCTAATATTCAGATGATGAAAAATCCAATTGTGTTCCTTACAATGCTGTGAGATCTGAATTATCTATCTCAATTCATAGAAATTAGCAGGAGTCCTAAATGGCTATATTTTGCTTTTGGCTTGTTGTTTTGTTTTGTTTTGGCTATCCTCAGATTAATGTGCTTTGGCTACCATTTATTTAGATGACTGTCCAGGTTGTATGCAACCATAAGCATACTTTCTTCCTAAATGATCTACTGATGTATATATAAGTAGAGTCAATTTATTGTAAAATAATGTCATATTCCTTTTATTTCTCCATTCTTCCTAGGTGGGTCTTAGAATGCTTTAGTTTGGAAAGTGATAGTGGTTTAAGTTTAAACTCTCATAGGGAACATTTTATATTTTATAGAGTACCTTTAGGAGATACAACAGTCATCATAAGGATTCTAACCCCTGCAATGAAAGAAATTTGGTGAAGACATTTGTGATAAGTTAACATTTGAAGATGTTTGGAATAGAATTGATTACCCTAAATAACCTTACTTAGGATCAGGCCTACATTCACAAGGCAAAAAATAAAATTTCCACATAGCTTATTAATTTATCTTGGTAAGTATGTGATAGAAGCCCTGCCTTATAGTTCATTTAGGGGCAGAGTAAATAAAAGGCTAGTAATTAGAATGTTAGTGCTTAATAAAAATGGTCTCAAGTAGATTTTCCTTTGTTTAGAAGACCATCTTAATGGTTTTACAATGTTTAAGTAAGTTAAAAAAGAGTTTGGGGCTTAGGGAAGGAAATGAAACTCAGACATAAAATTTATGAGAGTTCAACCTTAAACACATGAGAGAGGAAACAGAAAGGGTCTTATGAGGTATTTGGAGCAGGGAGTTGGGCAGGGGGAGGTGATAAATAGTCTGTAAGAGACAAAGAGAAAGGGACAGGCTCTTGCAAAAGTTGGCCTACATAGCCAGTTGAAAGGTCCTCATGGTAAGAACTTTTAAGACACAGATGCGTAATATTCAGTTTTAAGTTGGAGCCTGTACTATGCAGTGCTTTAATCCTCTGGAGTTTTCTATTCCAAACAGGAATAACAAACATAAATTAAATTTATTGATTAAATAAAGCAGTAGGAGACAAAAATTAAAACTGGGAAGATGATGAATTTATGAGAAGTGAGACCAAAATGGAGATGTAGAATTCTGTGGAAACAGGGCATGGGGCATAATAGTTCTGGGAGAAACATAAATTTTCTTAGAGTCTGTGTATGTAAGGTGAAAAAGTATAGGGAATATATTACTGAAAAAAAAGGAAATTGGTACCATCCTAAAAGAGTAAGATTTGCCCATAATGTATGAAAATGTTTTCTTTGGCCAAGGTGCATAAATATCACTCATAGAGCTCCTTAAATACAGATGCTGAGTTGTACTCTAGAAATCTGGATTCAGCAATTTTGGGATGGAGAGTAATCATTTTCATATTGTCAAGAATCATCTTTTCACTGGATAGTCTTTCTGCTTTGGTAAAGATTAATTGACCATATATTTGCACATAATAGCATAGATTTATTTGTACTTCATATAGATGGAATTATACCTTATGCACACATTTATGTCTGACTTATTTTGTTCAACATAATATTTGCGAGAATCATCCATGCTGTGTGTGTGGTTGTAGATCATTGTTTCCCATTTATTTAAATAATATGAATGTACCAATATCTATTTATCCATTCAAATGATGAATATTTTTAAGGTACCTGGAAGTTTGGCGTTACTATAAATGGTGTAGCTAGGCAAATTTTATTTTATGTCTTCTGGTAAATGTATGTCAGTAGTTTTACTGGGTATAAATATTAGACTGGGACTGTTGAGTCATTCAGTACATGTGATTTATCCAACATTAGTCAATATGGTCAAATAATATTTCAAAGTAGTTCTACAAATTTACTCTCACATCCACATTGTATGACTTCTTAATTGTCCCACATACTTGAAAATACTTGGTCTCTCAGCTTTTTTAATTTTAGACATTCTTGTGGTGTGTACTGGTATCTCATTGTAAGTTAAATTGCACTTACTCTATGACTAATAAAGTTGAGCACCTATTCATGTTTAGTATTCTTTTAATGAAGTATCCCTTCTCTGGGGAGTCCTATACCCAGTGACTAGCTAATATGTAACTTCATTATTTCAAATCAGGGACATCTCTGAGGGGATATTATTATAGCTCCAGAACCCTTCAAGAGAGTGAATAAGGCCTATGTTGCAGTTGCTTCAAAGTTCAATTTCTATCTCTGACTAATTTTGTTTTTCTGTATCTTGCAGTTGTCCTTAAGAGTATTTCCCAATATACCGTCTGCATGAAAGTTTTATTTCAGTGCCTCTTTCACAGGAGTCCCAACCTATTACCAGTTGCTGCCATGAGTGATCCTTGGAAGCAGGCTTAAATTTTATTTTAGATTTTAGAACAGATCACCTGTTGGTCAGCTGTCAAAGAGGGCCACATAACTGGTTTTGGGGGAATACTGATAGTGGCAAGAAAGTTGTAGTGGTGCAATTGTTTAAACTTTCACTGGAGTTTGACTAAGATGAGATATTAATGAGTAAAAATACACTGGGAGAGCTGTATCTCAGCATTTTTTAAGTAGTTTGGAAGTAAACATAAGTACTTTTAAATTATATGACATACGATGGTTATAACAATGCTTTGAAGAAAGCCAATGACCAATGGCAGCCAAAGGCTGAGGGTAATTACTCATCAATTTAACAAGTATTAAAGCTAAAGACTCTCCTTAGAAGCATGCTAAAAAACCTCTTCCTCCTATGCCTGGGCCACTCAGTCATTAAGTGTATGCCTTCAGCTCAGGTCATAATCCCAGGGTCCTAGGATCAAGCCCCGGAAGGGGCTTGCTCAGCAGGAAGCCTGCTTCTCCACTTCCCACTCTCCCTGTTTGTTTTTCTTCTCTCACTGTTTCTCTCTCTGTCAAAGAAATAAATAAAATCTTAAAAAAAATCTCTACTATAGTTAAAGGACAGAGAAAGCTAAAGATATGGACTAAGATTTAATTAGTGAGTATGAAAGAACTGTAAAAGTTTGTATTCTCAATTTGGGAAATTTCCTGCAGCAAGCTCTAGCCTGGATTGGAAAGAATGAGATTCTAAGACATGAGATACAGAAATATGGGTCAAGGCATTTAATATATTTGAAACCCTAGATTTCACTGTACTCTCTGAGTCTACAAAAATCTCTCTCCCTTCCTTTTACAGGCTAGCCCTCCATGTTTGAAAATGATACAGAAGCTTCATTTCTTAAGTACACATACATTCTCTCAAGAATCAAGTCTACATTTTTACTTCCCAGCTCCAAAACCCTTAATTAAGCCACGTCATGACATAACACAACTAGAAAAGATCTCTGCTTTCTAAGGGAAGAAAGAAACTACAAGTTCAAAGTGCCTGCAGGACTAGCCAACAAGGTCTAGCAGGAGCTAAAAGAGTATGCATGGGTCAAAGGTATTAATTCAGAGGGGTGAAATATAAACTTGGATCAGAGAACATGTATCATCATGGACATACTCTCCTGTTTTAATACCTTGGCAACATCCTCAGAAAACAGTGTTGTGACAGTTAATTTTGTGTATGAATTCCACGGAGCTATAAGATGCCCAGATGTTAAACATTCTGGGTGTCTCTGTGAGGGTGTTTCTTTATGAGATTAACATTTGTATCAGTAGACCTAGTAAAGCAGATTGCCCCCTACCCATGCAAGTGGGCCTTCTTCAATCTATTAAAGACCTGAATAAAATAAAAATGCTGAGGAAGAAAGAATTCACTGTCCTTCACCACCAGACTCTCTTTGAGTGAGGACATCAGTCTTTTCTTGGAACTCAGACTGGAACTTATACGATTGGCTCTCCTGCTTCTGAGACCTTCAGACCTGAACTAGAGAGAACTATACTATCAGCTCTCCTGAGTCTCCAGCTTATTGACTATAAAGACCTTGAGACTTTTCAACTTCCATAATAGTGTGAGACAATTCCAAGGGGGAAAAAAAAAAGCAGAAAGAAAGGAAGAGAGAAAGTCTTCCCTTGGTTCTGTTTTTCTGGAGAACCTTGTAATGGTCCACACTAAATGATAAAAAGGAAGAAGGAGTTGATGAAGGAAGAAATGGAGCAATAAAGGTGGCCCATATTAAAAGATACAGAAATACCAGAACTGCAATAGAAAAGAATTAGAGGAAGAGATAAAAATACTTAGATAATCAGGCATATTAGTATGAATACATTACTTATAGCTGGAAACCACCATTAGAAAATGCCTATGGAAGGGCACAGAGGACTCACTATTTATTAAAGAGATAAGGAATATGCTAATGAGGGGGCTCCAAGAACAGTGAGACTCTCAGTGGTAACTGCCCTGTGTGAGCCAAAGATGATGATCAGGGATGATGCTTTTATACAACTGGGCCCCCTTTTAGTAATGGGGATAATGAGATCCTGAAGTAATAGAGGTCAAAACATGGTGCTCAGTCATTAGAAGATATGAAGGAGCAATTATTATAATGGGTTTCAAGTTCAAAGTGGCCATCAGAGGAGCCTGAGCTCAGAGAATTATGGAGATTGTTAACAGACATGATAGATTTAGTAAAATAATAGATTGGTAGCCAACAGGGCTATTATTTAACTTATAAAATAAAAAGAAACAAAAAATGGATGATTAGCCAGCTGAGTCATATCATTAAAGCTATCATCCCACACTTTGTTTCTGTGGGTTAGCCAGTTTTTGGACCTGCAAACCTTTGAATGAAGAGGGGGTCTTATTTACCTTATAAAAGCCCTTGTATATGGTTATGATATTTTCAATTATTTAAAGCTATTTATTTGGGTAATCCTATCTAGAAAAATGAGAATATCCTGACATTCTGAGAATTACTGGGGACAGGATTCAAGTTGACATTAATACCCATGGACCTAAAGTATCATAATGTCCCTCCCTCCTATAAAGAGAGGGTATATGATATGAAGGTTAAAAGATATTTGGAGCCTTGGCATAAATCATAGACCTAAACATTGGTCATTTCCCTGTTCTGAAAATGTAAAATTAGAATGTACGCATTTATTACTTGGTAAAAACCTCATATTTGGGAGGGGAGGAGTGAAGAAGTTGGAGGAGTAGCAGGCTGAGATGACATCAGGTAGCAGGGGTTCATTTAGATAGTTATCAAACCATTCCAAACACCTACAAATCCAACAGGAGATCAAAGAAAGAGCAGCAATTCTAGAAACAGAAAATTGACCACTTTCTGAAAGGTAGGACGTACAGAGAAGTGAATCCGAAGTGACAGGAAGATAGACTGCAGTGGGGAGGGACAGGCTCCTGGCAAGTGACAGAGCAACGGAGCACAAGATCAGAGCTTTTAAAAGTCTGCTCCCCTGAGGGATATCGCTCCAGAGGCTAAGCAGGGGTGGAGCCCTCACAGGGACAGCGTAGTCTCAGGTCCCTCACAGAAGGATCAGGGGTGTCTGAATATAGCAGAGCTTGCAGGTATTAGAGCGGGGAAGCCGGCTACAGAGATAGATCCGAAGAGTGAACTCTCAGCTCGGGGCTACTATAAACTGTGATCCATGGCACAGTCAGACCACTGCTCTTTGAGCAGGGACCCCACATGTGGCAGGTCCAGGGAGACTCATCTTCCTTCTCTGGAGGCAGGAATCTGCTGGGTTTGGAGACTCCAAACCCAGCAGAATCCGTGCCAGAGGCAGAAATGCTCTGTCACAGGCCAGGTGATCTCAGAGCATGGCCAGAGACCAGTGAGATAGGAGTGATTGACTGCTTTTCTCTGAGGATGCACTGACGAGTGGGGTCCCAAGCTCTCCGCTCCTGGGCCAGAGATTGGGAGGCCGCAATTTTCATTCCCATCCTCCAGGGCTCTACAGAAAACATTCAGTGAAACCAAGCAGATCACTTAGCCCAGCCCCAGCAAGGGCGGTGCAATTCCCACTCAGGCAAAGATACTTGAGAATCACAGCAATAGGCCCCTCCCCCAGAAGATCAGCAAGAATATCCAGCAAAGACCAAGCTCACTGATCAAGGAGAACAGCGAAATTCCAGAGGAGGGGAAAGCAAAGATTGGAATTTGTGGCTTTCTCCCCATGATTCTTTGGTCTTGCAAAGTTAATTAAATTTTAAAAATTTTATGTTTATTCTAGTTTTTTTTTACTTTTACTTTTTCCTCTTTTAACATTTTTTTAAACTAGTTTATCTTAAGAAAACATTTCTTAAAAAATCCTTTTGAATCTTCATTATTATAGTCATATTTTATCCTTTATTGTATCTGACTCTATCTTTTGTATACATATAGAGTTTTTTCTTCTAAAAAATTTTGGAATACAACCTCTTCTAATAGATCAAAATAGACCTAAAACTAGCACCGTGCTTTGTTCTAGACTCCAGTCTGAGCAAATTCTCTCCACTTTCTTTTGCTTTCTTTTCCCAACCAACTTATCAACTCCATTTTCAGAATTTTTTTTTAAATTTTCATCTTTATAGTCATGTTCCATCCCTTCATTGTGTTCACCCTTATTTCTGTGTGTGTGTGTGTATGTATATATATGTATATATATATTTAAAACAATTTTTTTTTAATTTATGTGAAATTTTTATTGAACTTTTTACCCTTTTCTTCTCCCCACGATGTTGGGTCTCTTCTAATGTGCTTAATGCACATCTTTCTGGGGTCTTTGCCACCCTTTTAGTATTTTATTCTCTCATTCATATATTCTTATCTGGATAAAATGGCAAGGTGGAAAAACTCACTACAAAAAAAAAAAAAAAAAAAAAAAAAAGAACAAGATGCAATACCAAAGGCTAGGGACCAGATCAATATAGATACTGGTAATATGTCAGATCTAGAGTTCAGAATGACTATTCTAAAGGTACATGCTGAGCTTGGAACAGGCATGGAAGATATTAGGGAAACCCTGTCTGGAGAAATAAAAGCCCTTTCTGGAGAAATAAAACAACTAAAATCTAACCAAGCTGAAATTTTATAAAAGCTATTAATGAAGTGCAATAAAAAATGGAGGCTAATACTGCTAAGATAAATGAGTCAGAAGAGAGAATTAGTGTTTTAGAAGACCAAATGATGGAGAATAAAGATGATGAGCAAAAGAGAGACCATCAAATACTGGATTATTAAGGGAGAATTCGAGAGATAAGTGATACCATAAGATGAAACAAAATTAGAATAACTGGAATTCCAGAAGAAGAAAGAGAGAGGGGGGCAGAAGGTTTATTGGAGTGAATTATTGTACAGAATTTCCCTAATATGACAAAGGGAACAAACATCAAAATCCAGGAGGTGGAGAGAATCCCTCTCAAAAATCAGTAAAAATAGGTACACACCCCATCATCTAATAGTAAAACTTACAAGTCTTAGGGACAAAGAGAAAATCCTGAAAGCAGCCTGGGACAAGAAGTCTATAACATACAAAGGTAAAAATATTGGATTGGCAGCAGACTTATCCACAGACACCTGTCAGGCCAGGAAGAACTGGCAAGATATATTCAGAGCACTAAATGAGAAAAACATTCAGCCAAGAATATTATACCCAGCTAGGCTATCATTGAAAATAGGGGGCACCTGGGTGGCTCAGTGGGTTAAGCCTCTGCCTTCGGCTCAGGTCATGATCTCAGGGTCCTGGAATCAAGTCCTACAGTGGGCTCTTTGCTCAGTGGAGAGCCTGCTTCCTCATCTCTTTCTGCCTGCTTCTCTGCCCATTTGTGATCTCTGTCTATCAAGTAAATAAAAAAAAAAAAGAAAGAAAGAAATAAAGTAGAAGGAGAGATAAAAAGTTTCCAGGACAAACAAAAACTAAAAGAATTTGTAAACACCAAACCAGTCCTATGGAAAATATTGAAAGGGGTCCTCTAAGCAATGAAGAGAGCCTAAAAGTAGTAGAACAGAAAGGAACAGAGACAATAAGTAACAATCAATTTACAGACAACAAAATGACACTAAATTCACATCTTTAAATAGTTACCCTGAATGTAAATGGGCTAAATGCCCCAATCAAAAGACACAGG
>RCUC01168826.1:0-26737 GCA_003697995.1 Taxidea taxus jeffersonii
GCAAATGTTGAGGACATGATGTTTATCAGACAGGTGGCTTGGGAAATTGCAATCCTAGCAACATTTACTCAGTGTCCAATGAATGTTCAACACCTCCACTATCTCAATTAAAAATAATCAATCTCTATCATCCTGATTAGTCGCTCTGAAAATAACCACCAATTATTCCAACTTCACTAGAGAAGATAACTGTTAATTGGGGGCAGACTAGAGAGGAATACAGAGAAACCTAAAAGTTATATGATAAGGAGGCCTTCTGTATCCCATCAACAAATTCTACCACTCACCAACCCTTGCAAACAATAACCATGGAAGTACTCTCTTTCAAAGAGACTCTTTGAGGAAGTGCCTTCTTACTTTCCGTGGGACCCAATGAAAATGATTAAGATGCCCATTAACAATCCAGCCTCTGATTACTGTGGTCTGGGGACTTTAAAGTCATGTTAGAAAAGAAGCTAGTAGTTTTCAGCTTGAGAAAGGGATGACTTGGTTTTTGTGGTGTGGTTATTAGTAATTAATTACTTGCTGTCCTCAGATACTAAAGTGGTTATCATATAGAAGGACTAAAATTTATTTTTTCGAGCTCCTGATGATAGACCATGGTAATAGGGAAGCTGATTTTTAGCTTGAATTAATATCTGTAGCAAATTCAGAGGTATACCTGTGGTATATTCAGCCTTACAATGTAGCGATATTTCCATGAGTGGAAGGATTCAAGCAGAATTAAAATTCCTTGGCAGCAAATAATAGAGACCAATTTGGGCTAACATAAATTAACTGGAATTTATTAGAAGGTTATCAGGGAATTAACAGACTAAGATGCATGCAGCAGGACCAGGCTTAGAAACAGGAAAGGAATCAAGATGGAATCTACTTGACTGTAAGGCCATTATAATAATGGACGAGTGAGTGGTGAGTCATCCTACTTAGGATTTAAAGTTCTGGAAGAGTAGAGCTGGCTGCCTGAATTTAATTTACATGTTTATCCTTTGTCCATGTAGAATGGGGACAGTAGAATATCTACCAGAGTTCTCTGGGGATCTCCTCAAATCCTGTAGTGAAATGGTAGGGCACTGAATTTACTGTCCTACAAACACTGCCTACAATAGGGGGAAATTTCCCAAGAGGCAATTCGTGTGCTGTAACAAAAAGGAAATAGAAGCTAAGAAGCCAAAAATTAACAAGAAATTGGCTGAACATCCATTAGGAACGTCATAAAGGAGAATTCTTCATTGGGCAGGAAATTAGGTAGAAATACTTGGTACCTCTGGCTCCAGTAAGAGTTATGGACAAGAAGAATATCATCCTTGAGAAATTAGAGCTTGGGCCTCCTTAAAAGTAGCCAGGTAAATTTGGATAATAACATCTTCTGATTTCTGGAATGGTGTGTAGAATGGGCTTCCCTTAGAAACTTTATGCTAGAGTGACCAAATTACTATGTCATATAAAAAGTTCACACGCCCCAAATCTTGGAGGTCCTTGCTTTTTCTCTTTTCCTCTCCCATCCTCTCGAAGTGTCTGTTTCTAAATGCTTCTTTAGGCAACCTCCTCAAAACCCCCTTAGAAGGGCAAAAATAGGTACCACTTCTTTGTGTTCCCATGCAGCCCATGTGCCAATTCTAGCAGAACAATAGCTCAAAATCATGTATTGTTTCCACCACTGGATGGAGAGTTCCTTGATGCAGGAAATGTGTCTTTTATTGGTATAGTTTTAACTTGAAGGACAGAGACAGGAGATGAACAAATTGAAAGATAAAGGAATAGTGACCAGTAGTGGGGTTTTGTCCTTCTCTTGCTGCCTTTTCAAATATGTCCTAATCCATACAATTCTTGGTCCTAAGCGGTGTGAATATTTGATCTCCTGATACCTTCAGGTGGAACCTTTCTCTAAGAAGCCGCAAGCATTTTACTCTATTGATTTGTTCTCACCAGAACTAAGCTATGAGTGGTAAGGAGGCATTTGTTTCTATTATGGCTGTCAGGAGTATGATTTCAAAGCACTTTTATCATAGTGATTTCAAGGGATCACACCTTTAATTTACAAAGCCAGCTCTGTAGAACTGTACCAAACCAAACCATATTAAAGCTACAGCCCAAGCTTTCAATTCATGGACATTATTATTTGAGGGAAATTATATTCCTTTCTTGTTTATATTGTGTGTGTGTGTGTGTACATGTGTATCCTTGAGCACAGAATAATAATTTAGATATGAACACAAGTACTTACACAAGCATAGAAATCATTTAAAAAATTCCTAGCCAAAATGTTTTAGAGAAGAGAGAAATCCCAAGCAAACAGAAGGGAGTCTGAATCAAGTCATGAAGATTTTGTTTCAGATAGACTGTGGATGGGTTACATACCCTCTGGATACAGTTCTTCCTGATAGATGTGGAATCTGTGAAATTGACATGATAAAAGCACAGTGTTATTCATAAAGTGGGTGTGATATTACCTGAACTTATTGGTTCTTGGTTACTCTCCCATCTGCATATGTATTCATAAAGTGGCTGTGATATTACCTGAACTTATTGGTTCTTGGTTACTCTCCCCTCTGCATATGTCCACACCCCCTGGGCAATTGAAGGAGGGTGGGGAGAATGAGCCAAGATCTCTTAAATCCCATGATCAATCAATAGCATATACTACTCCGTCTCCTATTCATGCCATTTCCTACATAGAGAGGAGAAGCTGTTAAGTGGAACCAGGCTATATGCACCTGTGTAATTCACTACCTACCCTGACTTGGTCAGAGTTTCCAGGGGAAGCAACACTCAGAATAGTGTAACTCTTGAACATGCCATTTCAACCTGACCCTTTCATAGATAAATCAAATCCTTTCCCTTCAGGACTAATTATTTGTAGCAAAAGTACATCTGAAGCTCTGCCTAGAGCACCTCCCAAGATGGAGTTAGGCTCTGTGTTTGGCCCCCAACTCTAATTACTGTTTCCCTTTTCAGCATGTGATTTTCTCTCAGTGTAATGGTTGGAATTCTGTTTCCAGGACAACCAGCAGTTGACCAAGGTCTTTGTTTCAACATGGTCAGAGCCCTACTGTAGTCTCAATTCCTCTTTGTTTTGGGGCCCAAAGTGTTCAGTTATTTCCCTGATTCTGCCAGCTTTTTTCTTTGTGTTCTCTCTTCACACAAGGTCGGGCTCACCTGGGCACTTCCTCTAAATATACTAATATAAACCATGTATTTCTAAAAGCTAACCTTGATGACCTTTGTATCACACAGTGGACTTCCATTTGATGAAGACTTCCCACTGAAAGTGTTATTCAGTACATATCAATTAGAACAGTGCTTAGCACATAGTAGGCACTCAATAAATCTGAGCTATTACTCTCATCATCATCATTATTCCTACTATCACCTGATAGTTACTCTGATGATTAAATAATAAAATACCTATAAAGTATGTGAACAGTTTGCCTGGCACATCATAGTCACTCAATAAATATTAGGTAGTGCTAATTAAAGGAGTGGAAGCCAGAGACTTATTTAAGAAAATGAAACACAGCGCCTTCCATCATAATTGCCTGGGTTCTATTCTGCTCATTCTTTTTTTTTTTTTTTCTTTTTTTTTTTTTTTTAAAGATTTCATTTATTTATTAGTTAGAGAGAGAGAGAGAGAGCGAGCACAGGCAGAGAGGCAGAGGGAGAAGCAGGCTCCCTGCCAAGCAAGGAGCCCGATGTGGGACTCGATCCCAGGAAGCTGGAATCATGACCTGAGCCGAAGGCAGCTGCTTAACCAACTGAGCCACCCAGGCGTCCCTCTGCTCATTCTTATATGCCATTTCCTTTCAGTGTACTTTACAAGGAGGATGTGTTTTTAGAACGATGCATCATACAGAGGTACTTCAAGGTGTTTGATCATCAAAAAAATTCACTTTATGCAGCTGCTAAGTCAGAAAAGTTGTGTCGTATTTTATATGTTCATGTTTAGAGTGATGACTGTATTTATTTTTTTTTACAAGTGACTTATGCTTATCATTAAAAATATACATGCATGGTTGAGAATGCAAACTGGTACAGCCACTAGGGAAAACAGTATGGAGGTGCCTCAGAAAACTTAAAAATAAAATTACTATGTGTTCTACTAATTCCACTACTTTTACCCAAAGAAAACAAAAGCACTAATTTGGAAAGATATATGCACCCCTATTTTTATTGCATCATTATTTACAATAGCCAAATTATGGAAGCAGCACAAGTGTCCATGTGTCCATTGATAGAGGAATGAAAAAGAAAGCTGTGGTGTATATGTATGTGTGTGTGTGTGTATATGTATATATATATATATGTATATATATATACAGAGAGAGAGTGTAATATGATGAAATATTACTCATCCATAAAAGAATGAAATCTTGCCATTTCCAGCAACATGGAATGATCCAGAGTGTATAATGCTAAGTGAAATAAGTCAGAGAAAGACAAATACCATATGATTTCATTCATATGTGGAATTTAAGAAACAAAACAAAGGAAAAAAGAGAAAAATAAAAACCAGACTCAAATACACAGAATAAACTAATGGCTAGCAGAGGCGAGGTAGATGGGGGGATGAATGAAATAGGTGAAGGGGATTAAGAGTACACTTATCTTTTTTTTTTTTTAAAGATTTTATTTATTTATTTTGACAGAGAGAGATCACAAGTAGGCAGAGAGAGAGGAAGGGAAGCAGGCTCCCCGAAGAGCAGAGAGCTGGATGCAGGGCTCGATCCCAGGACCCTGGGATCATGACCTGAGCTGAAGGCAGAGGCTTTAACCCACTGAGCCACCCAGGTGCCCCAAGAGTACACTTATCTTGATGAGTACTGAATAATGTAGAGAATTGTTGAATTGTTACATTGTATGCTTGAAACTATATAACACTGTATGTTAGTTAAACTTCTAAAAAAAGTAAGCAATGATGAAAATTATAAAGAAGGAAAAAACTTATCATCCAACATCTCATCACCCAAAAAATAGCCACCATGAACATGCGAAGAACATATCTTACTACATATGTACAGGTAAAAAGATAGAAAAATAGCTAGTAAGTATTAACCTTATAAGAATGGAACTAACTCAGAGACCATAATATATACTTGCTTTGTATCCCTCTTCCTCTGCCCCTCCCCCGACACGTGCACACACACTCTCTCTCATTCTCTCTCTCTCTCAAATAAATAAAATCTTTAAAAACATTTAATTTTACTTCAATTGACTAAAATAAAAATAAACCAAAACTAAAGGAATTGCTAAATTTGACTTTTTTTTTTTTTTTTACTATCACAGGTATTTGTTTCTAAAAGACCTTCTAAAGGTTGAGAAAAAAATCTGAAATCGTTAAAAAGTTGGAGTCCTTATGAGTTTTTCACATCAGTTTTAGACAATATCATTTACTAGAGAAGATGACATGATGGGTTTCTCTCATTTCTTTCAAGTCCTCTCTCACTACCTTCCAACTTTGTTGCTTGTGTTCTATTTACTCTGATAGGTTTATAACATCCTCATTCTGTTCTGTAAATGTAATTCTCCTGTTTGTTTAGCTCTGCTTCTATTTTCATTTGGACACACCATTTGTTAACTGCTCCTTTTACTGTAGTTTGTACATTCCAGGATTATTTTTTTAATTATTAGTTTTTTTTTAATTTCATTTAGTTACTTGACAGAGAGAGAGAGCACAAGCTGGAAGAGTAGCAGGCAGAGGGAGAGGGAGAAACAGGCTCCCTCCTGAGTAAGGAGCCTGATGTGGGGCTTGATCCCAGGACCCTGGTTTCATGACCTGAGTCGAAGGCAGTTGCTTAACCAGCTGAGCCACCCAGGCGCCCCCATTCCAGGATTATTTTGATTTATTTTGGTTGTATAACTTTTATCATCAAGGTTTGTTTTCTTTTTTCCAAAAAAAAAAGTCCCATAAATGTTGTGTTTTCTGAGATTTTTCATTTCTGAAAGTATCTACCCACTGCCTTTATACTTGAATAATAACTTGCTGATATGATATTCTTGGATTTCCTTTTTCTTTCCCGCTGAAGCTTACAGATTTTGCCACATGATTTTCAGAGATTGGATGTTGCTACGGAAGGTGTGAGGCCAGCCTGATTCTTTTTCCCTGTTGGAGTTGACTTGCTTCCTTTTTCTTGATGCCTGAATAACTCTGGTTTTATCCTTTGTGTATAATAGATTAATTTGGATGTCTTAATGCTGATTCTTACATTTTTTTTCTCAATATGATGTATCATTTCTGCCTATGAATTCAGCTCTTCTTCCTTTAGGGACAGGCTTCTGTGTGATAACGCAGTGCTCCTTTCCCTGGTCCATTGTTTTAGGGAATACCAATTGTTCTTTTGTTCCAAATTAATGCTTTGCTTTCAGTTTGCTTTAACAAGTTTCTTGCCTTTCCTCTATTCATTCATTATATTGAGTTTTGTCATCATTCTGATAATTTGGTTTTTAGCTTTGATTTTTTTCCCCCACTTCTGTTTCTAATTTATTTATTAGATCTTCAGTGGTACATAATATTTTTCAGAGTGTTTGCTTAGCTCTGGAATTTCCTTTCATCTTCTCAGCTCTGAACTCTCATTGAATATTCTTATTAAGTTTTTTAATATTACAAAGCACTCATGGGGAACTTGCGTCTCTTCTTTGGGTTGTATTTACTTCCAGCTGAGCTCTTCATCTGTCCTTTGCATAATATCCCTCTCTTCCTCCCACCTTTCCATCACAGACTTGTCTGCATGCTAGATAAGCATGCCTTCTCTTTGTATCCTGCTTACTAGTCGGATGGTGTTTGTGTAAATTGATCTCCCTTGGCCCTTCTTCAGATTATTTGGGGCGACTTTGTCTTCCAAATTCTGAGACCTAAGTTTAAGAACGGATGTTTCTTTCTGCTTACTTTTCTACAGGTGGCTGGTTTTCAAAGAGGTCCTGGAACCAGCTGCATCAATTAATGAAGGAAATTCTTGGGCCCCACCTCGGGCTTATCAAGTCAGCAGCAGCAATTGGGAGATGGGGCCCAGCAATCTATGTTTTCATCAGTGCTCCAGGTGATTCTGGTGCATCTTAAAATTTGAAAAAACACTGCAATAGACATTGTGCAGATGTGGTAATGGAAAACTATGGTGGAGCTGAGCACAGCCCACACGTGGGGACCTGAGCCCTGCTCTGTCTTCCAAGACTGTATTAAATATCTTGTCCCTGTGCTATCTTCTGAGATCCTGTTAAATATTCCTGGGATCATTCCTCAACCAGGACTCTTCTACACCTTTGGACTAGATCACTTTCCTTCACTTGGCATGTTGCTCTGGAAATCAGCAATTCCGGATGGTCCTTTGCCTCTGTTGGCAGGGCTGTCGTGGACTGTTGTGTGGGCTATCTCTGTATTAGGGCACCTGGCTGAGGGGGCTTCATCGGGGACTAAAATCTAGTCTGCGTTCTGCTCACAGTAAATATGCCTGGTGCAGGACTGCTTCAGCCCAGAGTGTAGGTGGAGGGATGCTATTTTTTAATGGATTTTCCCAGAGGGAGCATCTTTTCACACAAAGAACATCAGTATGTACACAGAAGTACATACTGGCAGGGTCTTAAAATAATATGAAGGATTTTCTGTAATAAAGCTGTATTCCTTGAATTTATCCAGGTCTCATCATGCCCCTTCCTTCAGTCCTTACCTTTACAACTTCTAGAGTATTTGTGAGAATTCTAAGTATTCTTTATACTTCCTTTCTTTCTTTCATGCTTCTTCTGGGTACCTGGGTGGTTCAGTAGGTTAAGTGTTTGCCTTTGGCTCAGGTCATGATCCCACAGTCCTGGGATCAAGCCCCATGTTGGGCTCCTTGCTCAGTGGGGAGCCTGCTTCTCCCTTCCCCTCTGCTGCTCCCCCTGCTTGTGCACACACTCTCTCTCAAATAAAGAAAAAAATTTAGCAAAATCACCTACTAATTTGCTGATTTTATAGATGCTGGTTATAGTGGAGTCTTTCAAAGGCTTATCATTTCATTTCCTTGCTATTTTTGTTAGTTTTGGAGGGGAGTATGATTCTATGCTTCTGCCTCATTGTACTACTAATATATAACAAACGCATTCAATTTTTTTTTACCCACACAAATGAAAATAATATTTTTTTGCATTCAATGTTTCTGATCTTATTGAAATAATTGGCATACATGAGTGTATAGTATAAGTTTAAGGCACATAGCATGAATGCTTGATTTACATAGATTGTGAAATGATTACTGTAATAGGCTCAGCTAGCATCCATCTTCTCAGATAGCACGATAAAAAGAAAAGGAAGAAGACTAAAAAAAGGAAGGGGGTATTCTTGGGATGATTATTTTCTGCTTAGCTTTTTGTCAGGTAGATTTCCTTAGTTGTAAGCAATTATGTACTTTGAATGACTTAGACAAGGGGAAAAAATAAGGTTTGAGAGATTGCTGGGTAGCATATGGAATTTAAGAAGAGATCGGGGGAAGAAAAAATGGCAACTGGTGCCCTCAGCAGGACAGAATGGTGGATACTGGGAAGCCCTGATTTTGTGGTTGCTGAACTCCAAGTACCTGCTGGACGCTTAAGGTGAGTGGCAGCCTCACCAGTGCAGCAGGGAAGCCCTCTTAGAGCAGTGGATCTCAACAGGGGGTGATTTGTCCTGCCCCCCACCATCAGGAGACATTTAGCCATGTCTGGAGACGCTTTGGTTGTCCTAACGGGGAGAGTGTGCTACTGGCATCTCGTGGGTAGAGGGCATGAGTGTCCACAATGCACAGAACAGCACTCAACAGCAAAGATGCATCTGATCCAAATGTCAATAGCATTGGAGGGGGGCGGGGAATCCTGCCCAGGAAGGAAGGGAGCTGAGATAGGTAAGAATAATAGCTCTTCATTATACTTTTCAGTAGGTAGATGGGCATTTGCATTGATCCAGGCATGAGTGTGGTCACCAGTTCCATTCAGACTTGAGTATTGCATTTGTTTAAAAAAAGAGAAAGAAAAAAAAACAAAAACCTGGGCTTTTATAAATGAAGAATTAAACATTTTACTTCCTTGGACATACCATCATCGTGATATTGTCTTAAACGCTTGCGCCAACACCCACAAGTCAATTTTAATTCACTAAAGAAAGCTGTGTTAAACCTCCCCTTAATGGATAAGGTATTTGCAACTCTAATGAAGTTTCCAAAATTGGATTCCTCCGTAGTCACCATTCGAACCGTAGAACACATTGATTTGATAATAAATAAAAGTTTTAGGTCCATACTCAGAGGACCTTGGAGCCTCATCCTTTGTGCAAAACTAATAGGTAAAAACTACCTTTTGTTTTCTTCATTCAACTGGTATTTGCGAGTGGCCCCATGGTCTCTGGACAGCTGCCCTTGTGACTGTCGGCCCGTCACTTCGTCTCTCTAGATGTCAGCCACAGACACGTTTTTCAGTGGGTGTGGGGCAATAGAGGAGCCCCTTTCTGTTGGAAAATCTATGCCATCATGCAGTGTAAGTTCTGTGGACTGGATGAGGCCTCCCTTCTGGAAGGCTCTAGACAGGGAAGGTTTCTGTTTTGGATGGATCTCTTTAAGTTTTCGGTAGATATCCCAGTGTTCATCTTCACGTAACTCCTCTTTCACCCAGGATACCCACGGCAAGCTGCAATGCAGCGCTGCACCTTAATACGTTTTAACAGATTTTAAATGAACTTTCTCTAAACAGATAGGAGAAAATGAGAACGTTCTGAGGGAAATCCCTTGGCAGGCAAGCACATCTGTTGGTGATTTGGCAGGACAGGAACAGTTTCATTAGGACTGCATCAGCAGCTTTCCTCAAAATGTGAACGGTGTGTTTGCTAAAGGCAAACACAATCACGTCTGAACTTCACAAACTTCTCTCAATTACTAGGAAATGTCACTGTCAAAACTCTAATGCCTCAAATTATCCCAAACCCAACTTCTTGAGGGAAAACAAACAAACAAAAAAACCAACCAAACAAACAACAACCAAACTCAGAAGTGGTATCTGAAAAGCCATTTAATACTACAGAAGTTTCTTTCTGCCATCTGTAAGCAAAGTGAAATTTGACAGTGTTTTCCAGTGTTGATAATGTACAAAGATGTTTATTTTTATTACTTGCTAGCAGTGCAGTATATCATTATATAAACTTGATTTTGCTTCTAATTAAACATTTAAAATTCAGTGGCTTTTCTCTGCTCTTCTGACAAGATGGAAGATGAAGTGACTTTTGTTGCCCAGTGGAATTACATATGCTAAAAAACTCAACCCGGATTATTTTTTGTTGGCAAAATACATGCTCAAATATCATAATTCTATTCATTTTGGATAAATTAATATTCCCTGTGGATGAATATTTCAACCAAAATGTGATAAGTTTATTAATAACTCTAAGAGGGGAGAAAAGCCAGCTTGAAAATCGTCGTCATTTTGCTTGATGGTTACCTTTCATGCTGGTAATTATTTCTGGGATTTCTGAGCAAAAAACCACATTTACTCAATTGCTATCCATTAATCTAGAAAATGTCTTTTCTTTAAATTGTTCAGAAATCATCTAATTGTTTCTGAGTATGAAGTTCCTATGTACTGTGCAGTATGAAAGCTGGAATTACATTTCTACAATGTAACTCGGATGGTAGGTCCTTACAATCGTACATTTTCTCAGACTTTTATTTTTACAATTTTAGGAGGAAACAATATGATCTAAATATCCTTCGCTCTAATGCCAGTTTCTCCCTGAAGTCTTCCCAATAGCAACAGCTGTGAACACTCCTTTGTTTAGAACCTCTTATATTCCTTCTTTCTTTGTGCCTGGCAATCTAGTGTTGTCATTCCTCCTCTTGGCTAGAAGACTCTTTGGCTCTTTGCTCAATATCTCTTGGTTGGTTTTAGCTTCTTCAAATACAAATTGCATAGCCTGGTCCTTTGGGACTTCAAGATGGGGTGCAAATAAAGCAGAAGAATGAAGCCTAATTAGTTGATAACCTCAGTTTTGGTTCACTTTCTTTCAGACTTTATTAGAAGAGGGACCTAAGAATTACCCTTAAATGCAAACACTTAATGGACATAATCCCCTGCATTTCCTTGGTATTGAAACCGAGGGCTTAGATTTAGACTTAACTTGGATCTTCCTAGAATCTAACCGCTCTTTTATCAAGGAGGAAGAGCTGGATAATTTCTTTGGGTAGTGGTTAATTATTTCCTCATGTGGTCTTTTGGAGAGGTGGTGTTCATATTATTAAAAGTGGGTTAGGGCTCCTGAATTTGAAAGACCAGAGTTCAGATGTGGTTTTGATGCTTTCTGAATGCAGAACTTTCAGTAAGCTATTGGATGTCTCTGAGCCCCAGTCTCTTACGTATAAAATAATAATACCACACTCCTAAATATGTCATAATGATTAAACATTGAAGCCTCTTAGCTGTTGTAAAAATAATTTTATAACAGAAGCTCTTACCATTGTTACTGAAAGATAATTAAAGTATTTAGGGCTCTGGGATGCAGTTGTGAGAAAAATCTTGTTCCATCCTTTTCTCTGTATCAGGGTTGTCTATAGTTGACTTTGACTATTTTCTGTGTACCTGCCCCTATTTTCCTCTCATTTCCTCAGTATTTCTCCCCCTTTCCTTCCAGCATACATAGACATCTATGGTTCTACATGAAATGAGATAGAAATGGTGCTATATAAAGTAATAATATAAGAAACAGTTTGTATAAAACTGAGAACATCAGAAGCATCTGATAAATTTGATTTTTGGTATCTTCCAGATAATTAAAAGCACATTTTTTTTTTTTTTACACTGAAATACCTGAAATCAGATACTGCAGAAAATTCACAGGGGAATAATGCTCACACCTGTCTTCATATTATTAGGTTCAGTAGAATTTAACTCTCATCTCTTGATGATGATGATAACAGCCAGCATGCTGGGCATTGTGCTGTGAAGTAAAAACCATGCTCACTCTGTAGGTGCCAGACTCCAGAGCCCATGCCCATTATGTGTCCAGTTCTATTCTTAGACCTGGAGATACAAAGATAAGATTATATCTTTGCCTTCAAGGAGCCTGCAGACTAAGGGAGGGGTGGAACACAGGGATGCAGATTACTTTACTATGAAGCAACAAGGGAAGCTGCTGCAGGAGTAACTCAAATACCAAGAATAGCAAAGGAGGACTTAATCTTGTCTGTTTCCAGAGATCTGGAAGGAAATAGCAACTGGCATGGATTTTTTTGGAGACTAGGTCAAGTTTTAGCAGGAGACACTGTAAGATGGGGAAAGGGGAAATGGGTGAGACTGTGAAAATAAAAAAATAGCTAAGCTGAAGAAGCGTGGTCCTGAAGGAGAGTGCAGTGCCAGAAAGGCGAGGGTTGAAGAAAGTCAAGATGGGCCAGGAGAGCATGTGGCCTGTGAAGACTGAAGGGAGGCATCAAGTTTGGGCCCGAGGCCATCATTAGTGACCTTGGACAGCAATTCTATTAGCATGGCAGAGGGAAGAAGCCAACCTTTTATTTGGCTGAGGAGACAGCAGAGACTAGGTGTTCAGTAGATGCTTTCAAGAGCTTTTGTGGTTAATGACAGGAGAAGAAGAAGTTGGTCATTTGGGAGTGTAAGACTTTACACTGGTTGAGCAGACTTTTATTTGTGAGAAAGAGAAACATAAGAATTAGAAGAATCGATAGCATAGGTGAGATTGAAGACAAATGGAAAAAAGAGAGTTTTTCTGACCCGTAGAGGAGGAAATTGCTGACAAGTGTGTTTTTTTTTTTTGCTTGTTTGTTTGTTTGTTTGTTTGTTTTAAAGATTTTATTTTTATTTATTTGTCAGAGAGAGATCGCACAGGCAGGCAGAGTGGCAGGCAGAGGCAGAGGGAGAAGCAGGCTCCCCACTGTGCAGGGAGCCCGATGTGGGACTCGATCCCAGGACACTGGGATTATGACCTGAGCCAAAGGCAGCTGCTTAACTGACTGAGCCACCCAGGCATCCCATGATAAGTGTTTTACTATCCTTTGTGTAGGATTTAAATGCTTTACTATATAGAGACTGTGTCACAAAGGAAAATACATTTTGGACAGAATTCTTGGTGACCCTCCATGTTCTTTTCCTTTAAGACATGGCTTGTTGGGGTTTGCTAGAGCCCAGAATAAAGAAAACAATGGTTAACAAGGTGTCCTTGCCTTAATCTCCCTATGGAGAGTTCACTTTCCTCCCATTCCTCTCCTCTCTGCTCACCTTTGTCCACATTCTTAATGCTGGCCACTTCTGACCCCATTATCAGTTGCTATTGGCTCTTGGCTTTTTTCTTGTTGTTTTAGCTTCCAGATCTTAGCTGCCCAGTTTTGGCTCAAATTTTAGTATAGGTGAATTGAACTGTAATGATCCCTTTTCTTGGCAAGGCCAATGTCTTGGCTTTTTCACATCCTGTCCTCACAGTTGCCTCACTGTACTTAGTCCCATGGGTGCCCCATGACGGTTCCCCTGCTGTCCTGGTGGCATGTGTGGGACACAGGAAAGGACACAGTAGATTAACAAAAAGTGCAGGAGGGAGGAGGAGAAATACTGAAGAAGAATACAGTTGGAAGAATAGAGGAAGAGCAGTTCACCTTCAGAAAGACAGACCACGGGTGGCTGGGTGGCTCAGTCTGTTAAACATCTGCCTTCAACTCAGGTCATGATTCCGGGGTCCTGGGATCAAGTCCTGTATGGAGGTCCTTGCTCAGCAAAGAGTCTGCTTCTCTCTGTCCCTTTGCCTGCCACTCCCCCTGCTTGTACTCTCTCTCTCTCTCTCTGTCAAATAAATAAAATCTAAGAAAGAAAGAAAGAGAGAAAGGGAGAAAGAAAAGAAAGAGAGAGAGAGACAGCCCAAGGCAGCAGGGAGGAGTGAAGACCCTGCACCATGGGAGGAGAAAGCTGAGCAGGCTGCTAGGCAGGCAGAGCCACCAGGGAGAATCAGGTGTGGAAATAAACAAAAATCACCCAAATGAGAAATAGCAGAGGATATTTATTCAGAGTTTTCTAGAGCAAGAGACTCAGCCACCATTGCTTGCATTTGGCAGGAACTCAGAGGTAATCACGGGAGTGGAAGCTTTAAAGAGGTGGAATGGGAAGGCTTCAGATATGCCCCAACTAGAGAGTGTTGGCATGAGGATGCCAGAGCCAGGCTAGCTGGATGCAGGACATCCTGTGTGGTTGGTTAGGGGAGCTTATTCTGCTTTCTCTGATTGCTCCAAAGTTGGCAGCCAGGGGCAGAAATTGGGGAAATTGGCAGGCAGTTATTATTTAAATCCTGACCATTTGGGACCAATTGCAAAAGAGATTGTGGTTTGGCTTTTCGGAGTGGTTCCTTTGGATTGTGGGTCAGAGTTCTTTTTTTTTTTTTTTTTTTTGTATATGGTCTGGCCATTGTCCTTTGTATGTTCAGCCTCTCATGAGCTAGAGTTACAGAGGTCATTTTCACTGCATATAGGTACCATATCTTGCAGGACTCGCTTCGACGTGTGACCTGGCCAGATCTGAGTTAAACCAGAATTCTGCACTCTTCCGCATGGCAGCACGTCAACCGCTGTGTTTCCACAGTCCCCTTTCAGTAACTGAGGGTGGCTGGCTTCTACACAGAAAACGGGAAGCAATATTTTTATAGATGTTAACTTCTATGGAAACATTAAAAGTAACACTTGGAATGCTTTTCTTTTGTGTTTACTCAAATATACTTCTGAATGCAGCTGTGGCTTTCAGAGAAGCCTAATTACTTTCATATACCATGAGCAGTCAATCGAGCACTGGGAAAATTTATATTTTATATATAAATTTATATTTTATATATAAATTTATATTACTTGAGGGAGAATATTCGGTCTTCAAAATATGAATGCTGCCTCCCATCTCATATTATAGGAATTAGTTTTATTTGTGAAAGTAGAATTTGATTGACTTTCTGACCCACCTAAGAGTGACAGCAGGGAGAGTGCTTTGCGCATTGGCTGGCTCTGAGTTGTTCATTCTAGAGATGTCAGCTCAAAGAAAGGGTGTTGTGTCTCGGAAAGAGATGCACATGGATATCCCTCTGCTTTGTTCCTAGGAGACATCAGTCAGATGGAGTACCAGAAAGTCACACCTTGTGTCAACCCATTGGAGATGGTATTCATTTCCAGTTAACACGGAGCTACAGTGTATTTCAGGAGTATTTTTTTTCATCACTAAGCTATTTGTTATTTTCATTGAACACCAAAAAATTAAAAGTTGCCAACGTAGAAGGCTAAAATAGATAACCAGGGGGTGGGAAGTGAAATCCTAGCTGTGAATGTTTTTCAGCACTCATTTCAGGTCTGTTGTTATGGTCTGTTGGTATGTTGTTATGGTGGAAACTCCCAATACTTTTCTTTAGTAATGGGTGTACATGCGTAAATTAATGTGCCAGGGAAAATTATTACAGAGAAGTGTCACATCACCCGAGTTAATGCTGTTGCTTATAAAGCTATAATGTTAATACCAAGCTGAAGCAATGCTTTCCTCTGCACAAGTTGGTATGATAAGGACAAAATTGGCTTCCTATCCCTATTTCTAATCAAGAGCAGTCTTGCTTAGGGTCTTAAGAGTACAGAGTGAGTTTGAGTACATTTAGCCAACTGTAGATTACCACTAGGGGAACAATTCCAAGTGTATGTTTTGGTGGAAATAAAAATACAGGCACTGCCCACTTATCAAGTGCTTATATGTCCCCCAGAACATGGGGAAAGGCTCTAGTCTTTAGGATACCCTGGTGAAGGACAAACTGCTCATTGTCCTGGTCTGACTGGAACCATCAGTTCAGATGCAGGCTTTGCTGTTGCTCTTGTTTACTTCTTTCATGCCACCCATAGCCACTGGGGCATTTGTGGCAGCTGTTGGGGCAATGTTGAGCCCCAGGCATGTACCCAGGGACTGCTCTGAGGTCTGCCATTGCTGGGCGTCCCCTTCAGGGAAGCTTTACTCACTCTCTCCAGACATAGACCATTCTTCTCCGTGTGATGCTTTCCTTTCTTAAATAATCCAGCTCTATTGCTTCTGGAAGGCTACCTAACTGCTTAGAAGGAAGATTACATTTTTAACCCACCTTGCTGCTAAGTTTAGATGTGTAACTCAATTCTGACCAGTGGGAATGAAGAGAAGTAATATGTGCAACAGTGTCCTTAGAGGTTGGAGGCCTGCCCTGCCTCTGTCCTGCTTCCTGGACAGTGGATGGGATGGTTGAAGTGCCACATTTTGGACTGTGAGAATAAGGACCGTATCGTAGGGGTGACAGAACAGAAATCTGCAAGTAGCCTGGGTTTTAGATGGCTGCAGAGCTAGTGGTCAGACTCGTTCCCCAGACACATGTGGGAGAATAAAACCATGTCTGCCTAAGTCACTGTTATTTTGCGGGTATGTGTGTGTGTGTAGTGTTACATGTAGCCATACCTGATTTGTAACCAATAGATTTTATATATATGTATATTTTTTTGCATTGCCTTCAGCATCTCAATAGACTATTATGTCACAAATACATGGTATATCTATAATATATACAAAATTAAGTATATTTTCATATACATAAAAATATTTTTCTATCTAATTTTGATATGTAGAATTCATAATGTTGTAAGAATACATACAGCTTCTAATTTGAAGGTCACTTAGTTAAGATAAATCATTTTAATAGTCTTTCATTAAAGGGCAGATTTGAAATCTAATTTTCCTTTCCTCTTTTTCCCCTTAAATTTTGAAAAGAGCACATTGGAAGCTGTTTGGATTGGCACGTAGACCATGGAACCAGAATGACTGTAGCAACTCAAATTGATTCCTCTTAAGTCACGTTAATATGGTAGCAGTCAATGTTCCTGCTTTCTGATGGCCTCAAACTCTGTCTTTTCCCAAAGTCACATCATCTGGGGCCCTCGGAAATGTCTACTCTTAGACAGAGCCAGTCAGTTCTTCTCCAAACAGCACAAGTGAGAGTGTTCAAAATTGAGTAATTTCTTTATGGAAAGTACTCTTCTGCATTGTATTTGAATGAACAAACTAAAAAATGAATCTCAGAAGACTCCTTTTTCCTTTCCTGCTTGCCATTTTGAAGATTTTATTTATTTATTTGACAGAGAGAGATCACAAGTAGGCAGAGAGGCAGGCGGGGGTTGGAGGGGGAGCAGATACCTTGCTGAGCAGAGAGCGCAATTCGGGGCTCGATCCCAGAACCTTGAGATCATGACCTGAGCCGAAGGCAGAGGCTTAACCCACTGAGCCACCCAGGTGCCCCCTGCTTGCCATTTTGATCTTGCCTCCTAGCATAGCACATTGAAGAGCTACTAATGTTAGTCCTCCATGACGTGGGGAGGCCCAAGTGAGTGTACCTGAGTTCTGAATTGTTTTCCTGTGAGGATTAGAATTCATATAGTGGTTCTTATGTGCATGTAAGAGTTTGTTGCAAGTGGATTTGTAGAGCTCAGTGGCTGTTCTTCCTTGTTGATATTCTTTGGGGAGTTTGCTTGGAACCAGTTCCTATTTTAGGTCTGCTTACTATCAAAATAATCTAAACACCAGTGAAGGAAAATATGTCTAAGTCCATCAAGCCCATCTTCTTCCTCTATAGCTCTCTCCAATTAGGTTTTTAAAGTTGTTTTTTTTTTAACTTTATTTAAGCTTTATTTAAACATATAATGTAACCCCACCACCCTCTCCCAACCCCTCTTCCCCCCACCCCCCTCAGTTTGTTTTATGACATTAAGAGTCTCTTTTGGTTTTTCTCCCTCCTGATCCCATCTTTCATTTTTACTTTTCCTACCACCTACCACCTTGCATCTCCACTTCCTCATATCAGGGAGATCATGTGGTAGTTGTCTTTCTCCAGTTGACTTATTTCGCTAAGCATAATACGCTCTAGTTCCATCCATGTCGTTGCAAATGGTAAGATTTCATTTCTTTTGATGGCTGCATAGTATTCCATCGTATATATATACCACCTCTTCTTTATCCATTCATCTGTTGATGGACATCTAGGTTCTTTCCATAACTTGGCTATTGTGGACATTGCTGCTATAAACATTCGGGTACACGTGCCCCTTTGGATCACTACGTTTGTATCTTTAGGGTAAATACCCAGTAGTGCAATCGCTGGGTCATAAGGTAGCTCTATTTTCAATTTTTTGAGGAACCTCCATGCTGTTTTCCAGAGTGGTTGCACCAGCTTGCATTCCCACCAACAGTGTAGGAGGGTTCCCCTTTCTCCACATCCTCGCCAGCATCTGTCATTTCCTGACTTGTTCATTTTAGCCATTCTGACTGGTGTGAGGTGGTATCCCATTGTGGTTTTGATTTGTATTTCCCTGATGCCCAGTGATGTGGAGCACTTTTTCATGTGTCTGTTGGCCATCTGGATGTCTTCTTTGCAGAAATGTCTGTTCATGTCCTCTGCCCATTTCTTGATTGGATTATTTGTTCTTTGGGTGTTGAGTTTGCTAAGCTCTTTGTAGATTTTGGATACTAGCCCTTTATCTGATATGTCATTTGCAAATATCTTTTCCCACTCTGTCAGTTGTCTTTTGGTTTTGTTGACTGTTTCCTTTGCTGTGCAAAAGCTTTTGATCTTGATGAAGTCCCAATAGTTCATGTTTTCCCTTGCTTCCCTTGCCTTTGGCGTTGTTCCTAGGAAGAAGTTGCTGCGGCTGAGGTCGAAGAGGTTGCTGCCTGTGTTCTCCTCAAGGATTTTGATGGATTCCTTTCTCACGTTGAGATCCTTCATCCATTTTGAGTCTATTTTCGTGCGTGGTGTAAGGAAATGGTCCAATTTCATTTTTCTGCATGTGGCTGTCCAGTTTTCCCAACACCATTTGTTGAAGAGGCTGTCTTTTTTCCATTGGATGTTCTTTCCTGCTTTGTCGAAGATTAGTTGACCATAGCGTTGAGGGTCTATTTCTGGGCTCTCTATTCTGTTCCATTGATCTATGTGTCTGTTTTTGTGCCAGTACCATACTGTCTTAATGATGACAGCTTTGTAGAACTTGAAGTCGGGAATTGTGATGCCACCAACTTTGGTTTTCTTTTTCAATATTCCTTTGGCTATTCGAGGTCTTTTCTGGTTCCATATAAATTTTAGGATTATTTGTTCCATTTCTTTGAAAAAATTGGATGGAATTTTGATACGCATTGCATTAAATGTGTAGATAGCTTTAGGTAGCATAGACATTTTCACGATATTAATTCTTCTAATCCATGAGCATGGAACATTTTCCATGTCTTTGTGTCTTCCTCAATTTCTTTCATGAGTACTTTATAGTTCTCTGAGTATAGATTCTTTGCCTCTTTCGTTAGGTTTATTCCTAGGTATCTTATGGTTTTGGGTGTAATTGTAAATGGGATTGACTCCTTAATTTCTCTTTCTTCTGTCTTGTTGTTGGTGTAAAGAAATGCAACTGATTTCTGTGCATTGATTTTATATCCTGACACTTTACTGAATTCCTGTACAAGCTCTAGCAGTTTTGGAGTGGAGCCTTTTGGGTTTTCCACATATAGTATCATATCATCTGCAAAGAGCGATAGTTTGACTTCTTCTTTGCCGATTTGGATGCCTTTAATTTCTTTTTGTTGTCTGATTGCTGATGCTAGGACTTCTAGTACTATGTTGAATAGCAGTGGTGATAGCGGACATCCCTGCCGTGTTCCTGACCTTAACGGAAAAGCTCTCAGTTTTTCTCCATTGAGAATGATACTTGCCGTGGGTTTTTCATAGATGGCTTTGATAATATTGAGGTATGTGCCTTCTATCCCTACACTTTGAAGAGTTTTGATTAGGAAGGGATGTTGCACTTTGTCAAATGCTTTTTCAGCATCTATTGAGAGTATCATATGGTTCTTGTTCTTTCTTTTGTTAATGTACTGAATCACATTGATTGATTTGCGGATGTTGAACCAACCCTGCTGCCCTGGAATAAATCCCACTTGGTTGTGGTGAATAATCCTTTTAATGTACTGTTGGATCCTATTGGCTAGTATTTTGGTGAGAATTTTCGCATCTGTGTTCATCAAGGATATTGGTCTGTAATTCTCTTTTTTGATGGGATCCTTGTCTGGTTTGGGGATCAAGGTGATGCTGGCCTCATAAAATGAGTTTGGAAGTTTTCCTTCCATTTCTATTTTTTGGAACAGTTTCAGGAGAATAGGAATTAATTCTTCTTTAAATGTTTGGTAGAATTCCCCTGGGAAGCCATCTGGCCCTGGGCTTTTGTTTGTTGGGAGATTTTTGATGACTGTTTCAATCTCCTTACTGGTTATGGGCCTATTCAGGTTTTCTATTTCTTCCTGGTTCAGTTTTGGCAGTTTATATGTCTCTAGGAAAGCATCCATTTCTTCCAGATTGTCGAATTTGTTGGCATAGAGTTGTTCATAATATGTTCTTATGATTGTTTGTATTTCTTTGGTGTTGGTTGTGATCTCTCCTCTTTCATTCATGATTTTATTTATTTGGGTCCTTTCTCTTTTCTTTTGGATAAGTCTAGCCAGGGGTTTATCAATCTTATTAATTCTTTCAAAGAACCAGCTCCTAGTTTCATTGATTTGTTCTATTGTTTTTTTGGTTTCTATTTCATTGATTTCTGCTTTGATCTTTATTATTTCTCTTCTCCTGCTGGGTTTAGGCTTTCTTTGTTGTTCTCTCTCGAGTTCCTTAAGGTGTAGGGTTAGGTTGTGTATTTGAGACCTCTCCTGTTTCTTGAGATAGGCTTGTATCGCTATATATTTTCCTCTCAGGACTGCCTTTGCTGTGTCCCACAGATTTTGGACCGTTGTGTTTTCATTATCATTTGTTTCCATGGTTTTTTTCAATTCTTCTTTAATTTCCTGGTTGACCCATTCATTCTTTAGAAGGATGCTGTTGAGTCTCCATGTATTTGTGCTCTTTCCACATTTCCTCTTGTCATTGAGTTCTAGCTTCAGAGCATTGTGGTCTGAAAATATGCAGGGAATGATCCCAATCTTTTGATACCTGTTGAGACCTGATTTATGACCCAGGATGTGATCTATTCTGGAGAATGTTCCATGGGCACTAGAGAAGAACGTGTATTCTTTTGCTTTGGGGTAGAATGTTCTGAATATATCTGTGATGTCCATCTCGTCCAGTGTGTCATTTAAGACCTTTATTTCCTTGTTGATCTTTTGCTTGGATGATCTGTCCATTTCAGTGAGGGGTGTATTAAAGTCTCCAACTATTATTGTATTCTTGTCAATGTGTTTCTTTGATTTTGTTATTAATTGGTTTATATAGTTGGCTGCTCCCATGTTAGGGGCATAGATATTTAAAATTGTTAGATCTTCTTGTTGGACAGACCCTTTGAGTATGATGAAGTGTCCTTCCTCATCTCTTATTATAGTCTTTGGCTTAAAATCTAATTGATCTGATATAAGGATTGCCACCCCAGCTTTCTTCTGATGTCCATTAGCATGGTAAATTGTTTTCCACCCCCTCACTTTCAATCTGGAGGTGTCTTCAGGTCTAAGATGAGTTTCTTGTAGGCAGCATATTGATGGGTTTTGTTTTTTTATCCATTCTGAAACCCTGTATCTTTTGATTGGGGCATTTAGCCCATTTACATTCAGGGTAACTATTGAGAGATATGCAGTTAGTGCCATTGTATTGCCTGTATGGTGATTGTTACTGTATAATGTCTCTGTTCCTTTCTGGTAATACTTTTAGGGTCTCTCTTTGCTTAGAGGACCCCTTTCAATATTTCCTGTAGAGCTGGTTTGGTGTTTACAAACTCTTTCAGTTTTTGTTTGTCCTGGAAGCTTTTAATCTCTCCTTCTATTTTCAATGATAACCTAGCTGGATAAAGTATTCTTGGCTGCATGTTTTTCTCGTTTAGTGCTCTGAATATATCATGCCAGTTCTTTCTGGCCTGCCAGGTCTCTGTGGATAAGTCTCCTGCCAATCTAATATTTTTACCATTGTACATTACAGACTTTTTGTCCCGTGCTGCTTTCAGGATTTTCTCTTTGTCGCTAAGACTTGTAAATTTTACTACTAGATGGCGGGGTGTGGGTCAGTTCCTACTGATTTTGAGAGGTGTTCTCTGCACCTCCTGGATTTTGATGCTTGTTCCCCTTGCTATATTAGGGAAATTCTCTACAATAATCCTCTCCAGTATACCTTCTGCTCCTATTTCTCTTTCTTCTTCTTCTGGAATCCCAATTATTCTAATGTTGTTTCGTCTTATGGCATCACTTATCTCTCGAATTCTCCCCTCGTGGTCCAGTAGTTGTTTGTCTCTCTTTTGCTCAGCTTCTTTATTCTCTGCCATTTGGTCTTCTATATCACTAATTCTGTCTTCTGCCTCATTTATCCTAGCAGTAAGAGCCTCCATTTTTGATTGCACCTCATTAATAGCTTTTTTTATTTCAACTTGATTAGACTTTAGTTCTTTTATTTCTCCAGAAAGGGTTTTTATTTCTCCTGACAGGGTTTTTCTAATATCTTCCATGCCTTTTTCGAGCCCGGCTAGAACCTTGAGAATCGTCATCCTGAATTCCAGATCTGACATATTACCAATGTCTGTATTGATTATGTCCCTAGCCTTCGGTCCTGTCTCCTGCTCTTTTTTTTGTGGTGAGTTTTTCCGCCTTGTCATTTTGTCCAGATAAGAATCCGCTGTTCTCCTTGTTAAGTGAACTTGGTCTTGGCTGGATTTCTTTGATCTTCTGGGGGAGGGGCCTGTTGTAGTGATTCTCAAGTGTCTTTGCCCCAGGCGGAGTTGCACCGCCCTTACCAGGGGCCGGGCTAAGTAATCCTCTCAGGTTCGCTTTCGGGAGTTTTTTTCCCTGAACGCTTTCCGTAGGGTTCCGGAGGACGGGAATGACAATGGCGGCCTCCCAATCTCCGGTTCAGAGGAGCCGAGAGCTAGGGGCCCCAGTCTTCAGTGCGCCTTCGGAGAAAAGCGTTTAATCCCTCCAGTCTCCCTAGCCCACGTTTGCGCCGGAGACCGCGCGCACCCGCAGACACCGCGTGCCCGCAAACCGCGCGCGCCCGCAGACTGCGCTCAGAGAAAATCGTGCCTAAGCAGTCCCGTCTCACTGGCTTCTGGGAGTGCTCCGAGCTCACCGAGCCTGTTTCCAAGCGTCTCTGTCTCTGGCAGAGTCCCACCTGGAGTCTCCGAACCCCGTAGATCCCTGAGCTCTCCCGGGTCGGAGTCTCCCCGGATCTTGTGGGGACCCCTCGCACAGAGCACCGGTCCATGTCACAGACCACTAGGAAATCTCAGATCTGTCTCCGCAGCCGGTTTCCCCGCTCTAATACCTGTGAGCTCTGCGACACTCAGACACCCCCGATCCTTCTGTGACCCCGTGGGACCTGAGTCCACGTTGTCCCCGTGAGGTCTTCACCCCAGTTTAGCCTCTGGAGTGATGTCCCTCCGTGGAGCCGACTTTTAAAAGTTCTGATTTTGTGCTCCGCCCCTTGCCGGGAGCCGGCCCCTCCCCCTGGGGTCTATCTTCCCGCCGCGTTGGATTCACTTCTCCGCTGGTCCTACCTTTCAGAAAGTGGTCGATTTTCTGTTTCTAGAATTGTTGTTTTTCTTCTCTTCGATCTCCTGTTGGATTTGTAGGTGTTCGGAATGGTTTGATAGGCTATCTAGCTGATCTCCTGCTGGCTGATGTCGTCTCAGCCTCCTACTTCTCCGCCATCTTGACTCCTCAGGTTTTTAAAGTTTTAAGTGCAGAGAAGGTGGTACTCAAAACCAGAGTTTCATGCTGCTGTTTAAGGGGGTGGGGGGAGGAGCATAAGGAGGGAATTAGGGAACAAATTCTTCTAGAGTTCATAAAATGTCCATTTGGTTTTTTCCAGAGCTGGTGAAAATGTATAGTATTTGTAATGGAAAAATACGCTTTAGTTTGAGTAGGTGAGTGTGTGGTGTCAGCTTTTCTTTTATTCTTTTTGGGGGCCTTAGACTTTCAGAAAACTTTTTAGACATTTGTTTTATATCATGAAACCTGCACATATTCTAACACTAGCTCATGATATTTCATACAGGTACTGTTCCATTGTTGATTTCGTGGAATTTATGTGATTAAGCCTAGTATTTCCCTGATTCTGTCCAGTCTTTCCCTTGGCTGAATCCTTACTAGAAGTCATATTAGATTGCCTCCTCCTGGAAGCCTTCCCTCGTTCCCTCAAGGCTTGATTAGGAGCCTTCATTCTCTAATCCTACTGCATCCTACCTTCTTAGCCATCTGTGAACTTGGCTGTATCTTCCATTTGTCTCTTCCTAACTGGAGGCCAGGGTCTTTGCCTTATTCCCTTTGGGAGCTATGGTGTCAGCTCACTGCCTGGCATATAGTGAATGCTCAGCAAATATGTATTGAATTAACGTATTTTTTTCTAGAGGGGCTTATTTTACTTATGGGATAAAAAAAATAGGCATGTGCATAGAAGTTGCAAAATAAATATTTGTAGATTGGATTTCCAGTGCTTAAGTAATTCTGTATTGCAAAGCATCTGCCTCTGGAAGGCTCATTAAAGGTTTGGGATATTATTTACAACATTAAAGCAGTTTTCCGAAAGTGCATATATATTACACCCTGTTTCCTCCTAAGTGCATGGACTCAATGAAAAATAATAAATCAATAACATCCAGAGAATTACTGGAAGAAACAGCATGTTGTCTGTTATTCCCTGAAGGTGGAATGTAGAGATGATGGGTGAAGAGAGCTTCTGATTTTCTGTTGTGACAATAGTGATAACATTGATAGTATGATTTTTTATTTTTATTTTTTTTAGAGAGAGGGAGAGTGGGAGTGGTGAGGGGAGGGGCAGAGGGAGAGGGAGAGAGAGAATCTTAAGCAGGCTCCTTGTCCAGTGTGGGGCTCAATCCTACCACTCTGAGACCATGACCTGAGCTGAAATCAAGAGTCAGATGTTTAACCAACTGAGTCACTCAGGTGCCTCAGTAGTATAAATTTTGATTAACTTTGAACCCATAAAGCAGAGCATTGAGTCTGAAGGTAGATTTTGTTTAAACTAGTTTGTTGTTATCTGTTAAGGAGGTTTGATCCAAAACACCCAACAGGGTACTTCCCCTTTTGCAGACTTCAGCAAGGAAAATTTGTTCATGGTCACTTAGAAAATGGTTTTAATTTACTTAAATCATAATAACTGACTAGAAGAAATATCCTATTTTTGTGATTTATTTCCAAATTTTCAAGGAACAAACTAATAAAAGACTCCTTCAATAGCCCTGTAGATGTGTAGTTTCTTGGTACATCACTATTTACTTAGGTGTGCAAGTCCAGAAACTTAAGTTTGTACATTTATCCAGAGTTGAGGAGGGTCGAGGCCACTGACTTATCCTTACTCATAAGAAGATGATAAATTAGAATGCCAGTGTGTTCATTCTCCAGGAGAATATAGCTGCCAAGTTCTATTCATGTTATCTGGTCAGCATTTTTTCCAGTAAGAAGTCTCAGTGGCAAATTAAATTACAATCAGAAATACACTGTATTGGTGAGAGTGTGGGGGAAAAAGCAGTATCATGTACTATTAATAGAAGTGTAAATTGCTGCAACCTCTTTGGAGGGAAAATTTGGCAACATCTCAAATAAAAAATGTGTGTATCCTTTGCCCTTGCAATTTTGCTTCTGAAAATGTATCCTGAAGATAAATCTTCACAGGTGGGCAAAGACATATGAATAAGAGTGCTCCTGGTAGTATCATTCCAGAAATGGAAGAAACATAATATCTATCAAAAGTGAACCTGTCAAGATCTATGGTTTATCCATCCAAAGTAAAGCTGTGATACTGTTAAAAGGAATTGTGTAATGTATATGTTATGTGGAGAATGGCCTCCAAGATATATTATTGAGGTATAAATGAAAGATATTGAACTGTGGGTATAATGGGCTTCCTCCCATGGTATTAACAGAATAGAATACACAAATATATGTGCTACTCTGCTAAGCGTGTTTCGGAAATGCAGAAAACAGTGGTCATCCCTAGAAAGACTTGATGAGAGGAAGACTCATTTTTTTTTTTTACTAGAAGTGCTTTGCATCATTTGAGTGTGTTCCTCTATGCTTGCCTGTATTAGGTTTTCTATGAAAAAAAAAGGTTAAAACAACATTTATTCATATAGTTTCTTTTTGACTTTTGTTAAGTTTAAAATCAGCACCAAGGAAGATAACCATGTTTCATAGATAGCACTGTTCCCAATGTCTTCAGAGTTACCTGCCAGGCACATCCCACCCACCCCAGACAGTAGCCTCTTCCAGGAGAATGTTTTCATCTTTCTTTATTGGCCTCACACAGACATTGTCTCCAGTATGTGATGTCATCATTATATTTATGAACAATTCTTCCTGCAGCTGGGCTCTGGTTTCTTGAGGAAAACTTGGGAAACATATGAGTCCCACAAGCCACACACTTAGAAGTCACTTCTTAGGTTAGGTTGACTTTGGTGTAAATTATAATCACCAGGGGAGCTTGTTCAAATGCAGAGTCCTGGATCCCATCCCAGAGATTCTGACTTATTTAGGCTAGTTGGGGTCAGGAAGCTTCAGCTTCAAAGGATTCGGATGCAAATGATCCATGTGCCCCTATCTGAAAAATTTAAGGATGTATTTTTCAGGTCCTGTCTCTAGATTCTAAAGTCATTTGACTGTATACCTCCTTTATTGATGACACATGTTTTAAAGAAATCAGCAGTAAATTATAAGCAACTTCATCCATTCTGTATCAGTTGATCTTTAGTAGATATGTGGGGAAAAG